>CAJDSM010011972.1:0-11322 GCA_903981925.1 Ostrea lurida | reverse complement strand
AAATATGTCTCACAGAGTTTGAGTATGAGTACGGTAAAAGTTACAACCCCCTGGCCAGAAAAATAGTTGTTCTTTTGATGTAGTTTATTTACCAGGTAAAATAAAAAAAGGTGGAAACGAAATGCAGTTTCGATTTTATATGGTAGAAAAGAACTTTGTGAATTGATGCTACAGAATAATAATGAATGAATTTAATTGTGATTCCAGGTATCAATGTGCTCAGAGCTTTTCGTATAATGATGACGATCTAAAAGCATTTCATCAACAGATAAAAAACGGTACCAGTGCAGTAAGGTAAAGAAACATTTATAATGCTTATGTTTTCACAGAATTGGCGTTTGACATCAGTGAAAAGATGTAAATAATGAACTGTTTTTGTCTTATCTCCATTACATATTAGATAAAAGCAATGATCACCTGTAAATGTAAAACAAAGTCATTAGATTATTATCAGTCGAACTGATTCATAACAAATGGAAATGTAAACTGTCGACACTTTTGTCAGAATATCTTGTACCAGAAACATCTGCAATAAACTGCAAACCACACACATGTAAACTGCAAACCACACACTTGTAATATTGGAGTGATGGATATCAGCTAATGAACAGATTTGCTCTTGCAGTTTGACACTCGTTTACGACAGAAATGGGATCAAGCAATGAAGGAAGGTCATTTCCGCTATCAGTTGGACAAAGTAGAAACCAAAATAATTCCCGGCCAGAAGAAATATGTAGCTCAGGTTAGTATGGAAAAACTAGCTATCAGCTATACAGGTAGAGATCAAAAGCAAAAACAGAACTACTGCAAATGATGTAAAAGCATCCTCATGAAAAAAAATGTAGATTCAAATCTTTAGCCCAGGGACAGGATAAGGCATTGATACCAAAGCAAAGACATATTTGTTTTATTGTAGTTAAATGTGAATCCGTCATCTCTTTATTGTAGTTAACTGTGAATCAGTCATCTCTTTATTGTAGTTAACTGAATCTCTCTCAGTCATCTTCTTCTACTATTAGCATAAATGTGAATCAGTCATTTGTTAGTAAATATGAATCAGATCATTCTTTATTGTAGTTAAATGTGAAAAGAGCAACAGAAAGAAGGAAACCACAGGAAATCACCATTGTCAACCAAAAGTTTGATCCGAAGCAGTTCAATTTCACCAAGATTAAATCTGACGAGGTCTTGTTTGAAATTGAAAAAGAAGAAACAAAAGCCATTTGTAATGGAAATACAAAGGTAAGAATGATGTTTAGTGATCAATAATTATTATGCTCCTGAGATGGAAGGTCTTGGTTCATATTGTTTTTGATCTCTCTGTCAACAACTTTACCCTTTGATATAACTTTTGATATACCGGTTATACAAAATAAAGACTTTATATATGATAAAATTGAAAGATCAAGGTCTATGTCAGTTGAAGTTCATTAACCAAAGTGGAAGTTGCCATATTCAAACTGGCGATGCTCGGGGACACAGTGTTTTTTTCAATCACATAGATATCTACACAAAATTTGAATCTGTAGCTGGAGAGATAACAATTTTTTGTCTAACTTGGGATTTTTGGATCACAGAAAACATTTTTTTTTATGACCAGCCATGGTTCATGTAGCATTGGTCATGTCTATCTTCTGTTCGTCCATCTTATTTTGTGTTTAGTTCATTTATAGAAGGAATTGTCATCAGTCTTCACACACAGATCTTGATATAAAGCATGAAAGTTTATGGCCATTTCAATTGGCTGAGACCTTCCATTTGACATTGAAATCACGTTTTTTGTACTTTACATGTAGCTCAATTTTGAATGAACTATTAAAGATTTCCTCATTAAATTTTATATGTGTATACTAATATGTTGTGGTAGGAGTCCACCAATATGTAGCAATTATCATGTGTTACAATGGATTAATCATTACTTTCAATCCTCAAATCCTTAATTTAACTATTTGTAGAATTATCCACTTTACTTTAAAAGTAAAAAAAAATGGTATGATGCATCCGATTCCACAAATGAAAATATGCGCGTGTCTTTCAGAGCCGCAACTTGGTGATAATCAATGTTAGCCCCCTGGAGTACGGACACATCCTGATTGTACCAGACAGTGAGGCTTTCTTCCCACAAATTCTGACGCAATTTGCCATTAAACAGGGACTGGGTGTATGCTTCTAAGCAAGCCACAGGGAGGGAAAGAAAGAGTGGTTTTGATTTTTAAAAAAGTAATACCATATACTGGTACATGTACAAATGTAATACCTCATGAATTATTTTAGACAGATTTAATAAGGTAACTTATAATCTGTGCAGTTTCCAATTTATCTTTTATGCTATCTTCTTGCTTTATGTTGTTCTCGTCACTGGCAGCAGGAATTTTATGAATGTCAGAAAGTTAAAATCAACGGCATCTACAATGATGTTGCCGATGGTGACCATTCTAGATACTAGTATGGGATTGTGTTCATGTCTTGAACTTCTGGGTAATATTACAAGTGTAGTAGTTACGGGATATCGGCCTGGATAGCTCAGTGGTGAGAGCACCCTGACTAGTAATGCAGGGTCTTGGTTCGATTCCTGTCTCCAGCCACTTATTTCTCATTCTCTCCCTTCCTGTTACATTTGGTGCTGTTGACACCCCTGGAATTGCAGGTGAATTTCAGTCCTGCCAGGGGGTTAGAACCTGGGAGTGTCTTCAGGCGAAGACACTTTAAGAGGAATGTAGTAACTACGGCTATATGGACCGTGGATATCGGTCTGGATAGCTCAGTGGTTAGAACACCTGACTAGTAATGCAGGGGTCCCGGGTTCGATTCCCGGTCCAGCCACTTATTTTCTCATTCTCTCCCTTCCTGTTACACAAGCTTTGTTTTTCTTTACAGAGGATTCAAAGTTGGGTTCAACAGCCTGTGTGCTTTTGCTTCCGTCAATCATCTACACCTCCATGCTTACTACTTAGAACACGATCTGTTTGTGGACACTTGTGTACGTATAGTTACTTTAGTGCCTGTGTTCAATAACAAACGTTCAGTAAAGTAACATTCTGTGAGTAAGAAGAAAAGTGTGTTGGAATGTAATGTCATTT
The DNA here is from genome assembly GCA_903981925.1 of Ostrea lurida. Classification (NCBI taxonomy): domain Eukaryota; kingdom Metazoa; phylum Mollusca; class Bivalvia; order Ostreida; family Ostreidae; genus Ostrea; species Ostrea lurida. The sequence continues at coordinate 8,242 of CAJDSM010011972.1, read as the reverse complement.
GAACAAGTTTTGAGCAAAGATTAGCTTAGAAGTACAGTTGAACTTCGATATCTCGAACACTGATATCTCGAATACCATGGTTATGTCAAACTGATTAGGAGGTCCCAACCACCTATTTTCTTAGTATTTTTACCCTCAATATCTCAAATTCATGGATATCTCGAACCTTTTTCTTGGTCCCGTCAAGTTCGAGATAACGAGGTTCGACTGTAATTAGTAACAATAGCCTAATAGCAATGTAAAAATAGCCTGAAAGTAAAGTACAGGAATGTCTGTAGATGCAATGGTTTTTGGGCTCTAGAGAGTTATGCTTTTCACCCAGAGTCACTATATCATACATATGAACTACCCATGGGTCAAAGATGTCCTCTATTGAATTTTGGGGTCAAGAGGTCAAAGAAAAAACTCACTGGACATTAAAGTAGCAATATGGTGTCCATTTAAAATTCTTGAATGGTTTAATAACACCACCTTTTGAGAGATTGAGGTAAGCAGGGGTATTCTTAGTGAGCTAGCATTGCTCACAGTACGCATTGCTCACAGCACCTCATGTTCCAGGTAGGGTGAGGTATTTTCCTTAACATCCCTGAAAGTTAATCTCGGTGAGATTCGTCAAGGCAAAATATATGGACTGGTCGCCTCTTTAAAGAGGCGACCAGTGCAAATATTTAGCTTAGACGAATCTTACTGAGATTATCCTGAAAGTAAGAATAGTCTAAAAGTATTGTAAGAATAGTTTATAATTAAGATAAAAATATTCTTTAAAATTTTTTTAATGAATTTAAGTACAGTCAAACCTTAGTATCTCGAACTTAATGGGACCAAGAAAAAAGTTAGAGATATCTGTGAATTCGAGGGTAAAAATACTAAGAAAATATGTGGTTGGGACCTCCAAATCAGTTCAACATAACTATGGTATTCGAGATATCAGTGTTCGAGATATTGAAGTTCAACTGTTACAGTAGCTTATGATGATGATGTGAATTTTTTTTTAGCCTGTCACACATTTGAAGGGACCCCTTTATGAACTGACTGTGATGCCATGCCCAGGATTTGCATTCCAACTTCACAACACGAACACAGAAGACTTGTCAAGGTATGAAAAATATCCCAGGGTATGAGAATGCATCTCATGTCAAATGTTATTTTAGTCCTTGGGCCACTGTATTTTTTTTGGAACAGGCGTTGTAACTGACATGAGTGACATTTTGATTTTCAGAGACATATACAAAGTTACACAATATTTATCGGAGCATGAGGTGGCACACAATATGTTCCTGACTTATGGAGAAAGCTTTGATTCTTCAGTACCAACCATTCGAGTGTACCTGTGGCCTCGCAAAAAGTTCATTGGTAAGGATCAGTCCATTGATTACATCAAAATCAGTGACAGCCCATTGATTACATCAAATGTCCATTGATAAGGATTAGTGGAGCCCCACAGAAGACCTATAATGATCAGCCTTTGGGTGTGTCCATGCATGCATGTGTCAGTGCATTAACAATTTGCAGACTTGTTGGCCATTCCTGCAGCTATTGAATTGATGTATGAAATCATATTAATTCAAGTTTTCAACCAATTCTTCTCAGAGTTATGGGCCTTGAACTTCGGAACTTTCAGTGTTTTTTTTGGACTTTGAGTTATTACAGTAAAATAATTTTATTGGTAAATATGATTACAACAAAATCTGTTTAATTACAATAAAACCAGATCTCTGTGAAGGGTTATCACAGCAACATCCCTTCATTGGTACACATACAGTAATTATGACAAGAAGAGTTCATTAGTGTGGGTTATTACAGTAAAATCAATTCATTTGTAGTGTGATTAAGGCAAAAGTAGTTCAAAACCAGAGTGTCATATACATGTTTACAGAGTTTAATGTTTGGATTTATGATGATGTCCAATTTTATTAAACATTTAGATTTATTCAGTATCTGGATGCTGGAATCAATGTAGCATAATTAGTGATCCATCTAGTGCAAGAACCACCTACCAGTTTTCTTCAAGTACAGTCAGCTCTCGTTACAACGGCCACGTTTGTTTCCGGTCATTTTGCCGCTGAAACGAATCTGCTGTTGTAACAAAATGCCTCTTTTACCAGTACGAGTTATTCCCCTTTGTTTAATCATCAGCACAATAAACAATAGCGATCGATCTCCGTAAACATTCACCGTGCGTTTACTTTCAATACACTCATGTCCCTCTTAATCCCAATTTCTGTTAAAAGTAAAGAAAGAAGATAAAATTGATATTTAAATATTTTTTTTCATAACCTACAACGTACCAGTGATGGTCTTGGTTGTGTCGTATCCCGCCTACTACACAATATATAACGTTTCCATCATAGGATTAAATAAACCACCCGTAAATAGATAAGACAGCTTTGTATTTATTTAATGCATGCATTTAATAACAAAACTATAATGCATATCAAAGAGAAAATGAAAGTAATGTAAGGAAAACGTATTTACAACGATATCCCGTGTTTCAGACATTGAGCTGGGTACAACATTTTTTCTTTGGTGGTTCTGACATTCACTTATTGCATTACTATCGCAGTTCAGTATAAGAATGAATAAATCATAAATTTGTGTTTGTAATTTTCTTTCGTTCAATTTAATTAAGGAGCACCTCTCCATTATAGTCATTTTAAAGTTGTAAGTTTATTTTACCGGTATTGGAAACCATCAACCATACCCGCGAAATTATTTTATGAAACTATCATATCAAACGTCAATTAGTGCATTGATTAAACCCAGTCCTAAACAAAACATTACATGATAAAGATAATCCTGGCGAGGGATTAATCCGTTACATAATCTTTGGTTAAGTGGTGAAAATATTGCTGATAGCAAATGTCTTTTACACGGGTCTTGAACAAGCTCAGGTAACCTGCCGTTAAATCGATTTATATAAGTGTCAAAATGCACATTTTTACCGATAACTACTGCCGGTGCCGAAGTGCGAATATACCGCTGTTATCAAGCAAAATAAATAGTGTGCAGATTTGTTCAAGCAAAATCCTGCGTTAGGCGAATTTACCGGTAAATCGAATGCTGCTTGTAACGAGCGCGTGACTGTATGTTTCAATATTTAGAAATAATGATTGCAGTTTGAACTGCACCTGAAGGCCTCAATTAAGACTGAAATAGATATATCATAATTTTTGAAGTTTTGGTTTTTGCTTCTGAACTGAAAATTATTTTTGCATGTTCAAGAATGAATTTACTTTTGTCTGAAAATTTGGTCTCTTATTTTCAGGTTGAATCGAGGTTACCGTTTAGCAAATAAATACATGGATATATTTACCTCTCAGCTGATAGTTTTATTAGCAAAGTAAGTATTATGCAGTTACTGATATTCTGTTCAGCTTAAAACTGTCATGGTAGCAATTTTTTTACTCAGTTTTATTGTAGTATGTGTAATGAATACCACAGAAAATTATTTCTCATCCTGTGTATTGCATTATTCAGTTGTATTTGATGATCATTAATGATGTGCAGTATGTCTATTGTTGATATGTTTTATTGATGTATGTGTCATTGTTTATTGATGACCAGTATCATGTTTTATCAATGATATACTGTAAAGGGGGAAAAGTTCACGTGGGTTTTATTTTCGCTATATTCACGATTTATATCAATTATTGCAAAAATAAAACCATCATGAAGTTCTGTTCAATGTATTTGGGTATATGATTCCAGCTTAGAATATTTACTATCTGCGAAATTTCAACCATCGCAAAATGTTAAAACTTTTAAGATAAAAATCAAGAAATTTGAGAAATTTGAGCCCTGCGAAACTAAAGCCCTTTACAGTACATGTACATTGTGTTTACAGGAATGTGGCATTTTTCGCTGGCTCTGTGCTGGCGGTGCTTGTTGTGCTAACCGTAATTGATGAGGATGTGCTGGCTGTGGAGCACGTGCTGACGACCATGACAGTAGCTGGTACGTACATTAAATATTCACAAAGAGCACGTGCTGACTACACGTGCCGGTACGTACATTAAATATTCACAAAGAGCATGTGCTTACTACCATGACATTCACAAAGAGCACGTGCTCACTACCATGACAGTAGCTGGTATGTACATTAAATATTCACAAAGAGCACGTGCTCACTACCATGACAATAGCCCTTACTTTCATTACATATTCACAAAGAGCACGTGCTCACTACCATGACAGTAGCCGGTACGTACAATAAATATTATATAAATAATGACTGCAAGAGAGGGTTACAGTGAAAGTTGTTCACCACCGAGGTAAACCATTGTTGACCGAGGCGTTAAATGCCGGACTGTTAACAATGGTTTTTCAAGGGGTGACTATTTCCACTGTAACCCTCTCTTGCAGCATTATTTGATTAATATTATACTGAATGTCCTATGAATTTACAAATTCTAATCCAACTGTTTTTGCAATCAATTGACCTAATTTATGAGTAAAATACGCATGTAGGCCTAACAAGATGGAAAGCATTTGATTTGTGACGTCATAATACTTGTGACGCAAAAACATAAACGTCAAACATAAACATTGCAATAGCTTTACTAAGTAAGATGTTTACAAAACATCAAAAATGGAAATAGCTCCTTTTCCTTTGGATTTGCGACCGTTAATGGCTGATGTTTAACAATTGCAAACATCCATCTTACCGGCAACGCTTATGCACACTAAAGTGGCGAACCGTACGGGCATAAATTTTGCGCAGTCAACATTTTTTGGAATATCTACCGTTGTCAAACAATGTGGACCGTTGTTACGTTCTCACACACTTGAGCGCGGTTTTAATATCCAGCGGGTGAATGTTAATTTTATCAAAAGTTTCTCAACCAATTAGAATCAAGTGTTTTTTACTATTGTATAATATTCACAAAGAGCACGTGCTCACTACCATGACAGTAGCTGGTACGTACATTAAATATTCACAAAGTCACTCAAGTATTGTAAAATTAAAGGGTTGAAAAAAGTTGCCCAAAAAGTGCTTTTTATCCATTACTGGATTAAAAAAAAAAATTCCAAAGAAATTGATATGCCAAAAATGTTTTTAGCTTTGATTTATGTAATATGCCATCTGGGCATTTAAATGTACTCATTTCTATTTCAGGTCTAATTGTGACAGCCTGCAAAGTGTTTATTCCAGATGAGGTACTGATATGTAAAAAATACAGTATATATTACAGGGTTCGACTTTCGCACTCGTCACTTCGCCATTTCCACCCTGATGTGAATTTTGACGACCTGTTTGTTAACATAGCTCGCCCAAATCACAACCTGATGACGAGTTTGGATTGTCAGAATAATTTCTATTTATTTGAAATAAGAATACAAATGAAAATAATGTGAAAAGAATTAAAATACATTTCCTATTTGAAACTGAAAAAGAAATGCAATAGATTTAGATATAATACATTTGAAGTTCTTTTTGTTTCTCATATTTTTGGTTGGGCAACCTGAAATCTGTTCAGGCAACCTAAGTTCAGTATTTCGGTTGCCCGAATGGCGAGTCAAATTTCTGACGAGTGTCGAACCCTGATATTACATGCTAAAATTCATATCAGACATATGTCTGATATAGCCCTAGTGATCCCATATCAGCCCGATGGCAGCAGGTCCAAGGATAGATATGGGGTCTTAGGGCTGATATGACATATGATGGATTTTGGCATGTAATGTTCAATTTATGATATTGTGTTACTTTATAACAGTTTTTAAAATTTGATATGGAGTCTGGGATCTGATTTTATGAAATGTTGTTCTTTTTAATCATATGTAGGTTACTTTTTTCGCATTTTATGGTATATCAAGGAATATTATAAACATTACTTTACTGTGGTAAAAAGCTTGATACAGTGGTGTGGTAAAAACCAAGGTACATGATTGATGTACTGTAATGGTAAATCTTCGATACTGTGGTAATAACTGTGATACATTGATTATAATTAACCATTATAATTGTTAAAAATTTTCATACATTGATTTAATACGGTAAAAACTTGGATTTACCATGGTTAAAACTTTGAATGTTACGAGTGAATTATATGTAATTTCTGAAATGCACTTTTGCACGCCATTCTGATATGGGCTTTTGGACCAGTCGTTGATGTGAGCTATTGTGACATCACTCATATTGTGAGGTGCGGAATCAGCACAGTCATATTATCATGTATATGAAAAAAAAATCTTCATACTTTAGAATATATATTTTTTGGCCAAAATTAAGTAAACTTAAAGGTCCATGATCAGTATTCTTTTAAAGTGTTTATAATCAGTCTATTATTGTCTATCAGAGATTAAACTATGAAGATATATTTGCTTGGCCGTAGTATATTTCGTTCCCTTTGACCTTTTTGATTATGTTGACCTTTGCAGCATTTAGTGTACTGTCCAGAGATCTTAATGAGGAACATCCTAGCCCATGTCCACTACATGCCACCAGACTGGTCAGGAAATGCTCACACCTCCAAAGTCCGCAATGAATTCTCAATGTTTTTCCAGTACAAAGTAGTAAGTCTACAAAATATAGTATGATCTGGTTGATATTGTGTGTGTGATAAAAATCAGGTTGTCAGCATGTCCTTTTGATGATACTAAACTCCATTACCAAATCAAATTATAAATATAATATGTGATCATAGCTTGTTTAGACAAATATTTTGTATTCCATGCAAGAACCTTAATGATTTAAAGAAAGAAAGGTGGGATATTTGTCGTTGAGTGATGGAAAATTTGTCTGTAAGTAAAGGCAAATAGTGTGTCGGGCAAATGTAATGACTTTTGAGAGTCTTTTATTGAAATGATATATAAATTCTTCATTTTTTGTCTCAGGTTTATCTCTTAGAAGAATTGTTAAGTCCCCTTGTGACTCCCATTGTGTTGTGTTTTTCCTTGCGTCACAAATCCATGGAGATCGTCGATTTCTTCCGCAACTTTACCGTGGACGTGATAGGAGTGGGGGACGTGTGTTCGTTTGCACAGCTGGACGTCCGCAAGAGGGACAACAAGCCACACGATCTGGTAGGCAGTGTGCAACAAACAAAAACATGGGGAAGCATTGAGTTTCAGCAAACCAGATTATGGGGTAGAAAGATTGTTCTTTAAAGGGACTGACTCACGATTCTCCTCCTCCCCCCCCAAATTTTGTTTTTCTCTTTTCTTGTCTGATAGGTATAAAGTTCAAATTTGTGACTGCACAGCATCAAAATGCATTAAATTACAAATTAGCAATTCATATTTTTTGTAAATATAAACACTGGTTACAACGCTACATTTGGGGTGGCGGTCCTTGTGCAGAAATCGGGCGATGATTCTTCAAGTTAAAATTTCCTGGACTAACACGTGAATACATGAAAATTTTCATGTTTACTCTCCTTGTTGGTCTTTTTCTTGCTGCAGAACCGCTACGCAATGTTGCGCATGACCGCCAACCCAAATGTAGCTTTATATCCAGTGATAAAAAGACTCGAGTCTTTGTTTACATGACGAACAGTTACGGCTAAAATATTGCTCTGACTTATCCTTGCACTCAAAAGGTCTAAAATTTGATTGTAGACTTTAAATGAGCTATATCTTCAATATTTAACATAAAAAATAAAAAAATATTTTGATCACAAATCGTGGGTTAGTCCCTTTAAGTCACAGCAAATCAAGGGATGGAATGGGCATCAGATTTTCTAAGTTAGAATGAATTTGATTTATGGGGCATGCAATAGAGTGAGTATTGGGTTCTGAGAATATTGTTGACGTAAGGAAATTGCAGTAATGCCTACTAGACTTAATAATTTAATTTTACTTGTTACAAGCAATTTGATTGGCTGAAATACGATTGAGCAACATCAATTATTTTGGATAATCTAACTTGCTCTTTGTGACGTCCTAGAATGACGTCACAATGCATTTGACGTTATTGTTTCCACTTTGTTGCTACGGCAAAATTCGTCCGCCTCATTCAAAATCCTTAATTATCTCGCAAGTTACTCATCACACAAAGTTAAATACAATTTTTTAAATTAAATTATAAGGAATGAAGCTAATTTTGACCTATGTTATATGATATAATCTAACTTGGTACAGTTTACGATATAAATCCGATATATCTCAGCCAGTTTCATCGCTAAACTTCTTCAAAACGGCCACACTGGAATTAATTACTCTAGATCTATTCGTGTTTTGTAGAATTTCTCTCCATCAACAAATTATCTTAATCCTCCGAATTTAAATGTAAAATTCGCAA
>CAJDSM010011971.1:0-12573 GCA_903981925.1 Ostrea lurida | reverse complement strand
TTTGGTATCTCGTATCTTGTTTCTGGTGTCTGGTGTCTCGTTTCTTACACACACCCGGGTCGTCACTGCATGTCCGCATTATCTGAATTATCCGAGAATACACCTCGCTCCGTTAATACAATTCCATGTAATTGTGCTTCTTCTAAAATACATATGTAGTTCATAGATCTTCAACACAAACATCTTCGTCATCAGATTTGGACCTCTTCTTCTCTTTCTTTCTGATGCCATTTTGATCGACACAATATACTGCGTGAATAGTCAAGGGGAAACTGTAGTGTAAACAGAGCTACAGAGCTTGCAGCCAGATAAACATTTCCGTGCTGGCTGTAATGTGTGGATGACAAGTGGTTGATGGAGAGTGGGTGCAGTATGGAAGTTATAGGAATAATATGAGGGTGACGTATCGTTGACCGCTTCAGGGCTGAGCGTAATCGATGGACCGAGCTTTCGTGCGAGAGCGCCTCATGTGTGAGGTTTCCATTGGGCAATTTGTGAAATTGAAAAAGATGCTAAATGGATTCGTATGCTGTATCTACTTGCGCAAGAGAACCCTCATAGAAGCCGTACGCGCATTGGCAACAACGAACGAAAGATCTAGATTGTAGGAATAATTGGAGTAATTTTACTAACTATATTTCAGATAGTGACGGAGAGTGAGAGAAAAGTTGTCTAAATAAGAATGAGAGGTAATCGCAGAAGTAAGGAGCCTAATCGAGTCCAATTGTTACTGCGACTGTATAATGCGTTTTTCGAAAGCAAGGAAGCAAGATTCGTATATCCTGCCTACTTTTTATGGACATACTTGAGTTATAAAAGACGACACACTACCCTTCAATTTTCACATTGATCGAATTTCCGTTTGTAAAGATAATACCACTTTGTAAGTGGCAAATGTAAGCTTCGCGTTTTTAATCAACTTCGCTGAACTTGGGCACATTATCCCATGAAGCTAGTGTTTCTCCGTTAGGACATCCGTAGATTTTATTATTAGTATTTATATTTATGTATTTTGTTTTGCTAATTGTATCTAGAAAAATATGGAATGCTCCCATATAACAATTACGACGTCGCGTCTGCAACTCGCATGACACGCTAGGGCAAGAAAATAATCGTGACCCGTTTGGCAAGAACGCCACGAGTGCATGGCATCTTAATATTCAAAAATCCTCACTATCATGTCCTACACAGTGGCGGTTAATTAACTTTGAAAAATGTATCGTATATCAGTCGTTTACACATATGAAATTAGCGTGAATAAAATCACTCTTGAAATAAGATTTTATAGGAGCGATTGTCGTATTTTGATTATGCTAAGTTAGTAACTTGACCCCCTTCCTCTATTTTTTTTTTAGGCTGATTAAATGTTTTACTGAGAAGCCAAAGTAAACCAAGTTAATAATGGCATCCTCCTTCAATTTTACTTAGGTGAGTTGTGAGGGTAGGTCATGACTATTTTAAAGTTACCTAGTATTCTATTTTTTTTAATAGGTATATATATTGCATATATTCTTAATGTATAGAGTCTTGTCCAATATCCTCCTCGTCTATGCTTTCAAAAAAGGAGACAAGAAAAAGATGGAGACGAGGTGAACCATTTGATATCGTAAGTATTGGAAGAACATCGGGGAAAAAGAATCAGGTGGTAACATGGGACAAGAGCCCTTCATATTTGTGGACAAAGAATGGGGTCGTTCTGAAATTTCAATTTAGAAATATCATAGTTGGGAGGGAGTCGGAACTCTTTAGCAAATTTTCTGGCCCTCTAAAATTTAATTCTTAGCAGTATAGGAATGTTCCCTGACCATCGCGGCTTATATTATTGAAAAATTGTGGAGAGTCAACAAAGAGGCTGGTATTTTAATCTTATATCCTAGAAACAGGAAGTGATCGTTTGGCTCTCAAGACGAAGCATATGAATAATAATTGAATGACAATTTTTTATCACAGACAAAAGTATTAACTCCTTTTAATAAAACAACCATGAAATAGAGTATACTAAGTAATTTGTTAAAAGTTTGCAAAGCATTAACAAACTTATTGTGTACATTTCTTACAAGGCAATACGAGGGGCGCGAAAAGAAGAATGAGAAAAGTAGTTTATGCGGAAGTCAAAGACGACTGTTCACTCCATGAAGAAACTGTTTGTGCAAAAGGATTTAATACTAATTTGAAAAACATTACTTTGTGAAACTTGTGATGAAGAGAGTTCTCCCAGAAGTAAACCAATTATAAACTGCAAGGAAATTTTTGAAAACAATATCTCTTTGATGTATTTAAGGTATGTACATGTCTTCACATTCTTCCACAAGATTCATGACAATTTCGGAGTGCAAAACAAACGAGGAGCGAGCCTTCCAATGACACTGTGTTATACGAGAGGTCTGGTTGGCATTATTGGCCAGGGAAAAAGTGCAAAATAAAAGATGTCAATCATGGTAAGTTGGAACTATAATTTGTGAGTGTGACCATATGACTGTCACTTCCCAGGGTTCGTGTGAATAAAAAATCAACCGACACGGTTAACTTATTTCTGGAAGATATGAACTCTTAAAGATTTAATTTGAAATAATCAAGTAATCATTAAACACGTAATTGCTATTCAAAGCACAGATTAACCCAACTGATCTATGTTTGAATGGTTTTTATAAGGATAAAGGTTTTAATTCTGATTTTTCCATTTTTGAATAGGATAATTAAGCATTGCACGAAGATTCATCATTTGAATAATGTGTATCCTGACTAGTCATTGTGAAATACCCTAATAGCCTTTGTTCAGTGGTTAATTAAATACTTGAAATACGAAAATAAAGATGATCTGAATAAGTTCCAGAATGATCTTTGAATTTTATAAGACTTGATATATGCACAATTTTTGAAGAACATTGTAAATGCATATGATTGATCGTATGATCTTTTGACATTATTTATTTTCTTGAGTATGATCTCGGAACAGCATACCCTTGCCTAATGTTAAGACATGTATTGAATTTTGGAAATAGGATCAAGAGAGACTTGAGAATATATCATTTCCGTACCAAAGAGAGGAAAGATGTGGAATTCCTGGTAGGTTACCTATGGAATTAAACCTTTGGTAGTAATAATTTGCAATTCGTTGCGTAGGTAAAATAAGAAACTCACTGGGTTAGAAAATATCGGAATTACGATTGGCAGGAAATTATTAGATTTCTGGTAGGAAAAACAATTTCCTAGTCAGAATTTGAATGGGATAAACTTCCAGTAGATAAAATTTCAATGGAGGAATTTTATACCTGCATTTAACTAATGTGCATAATTACAAAAAGACAGCTTTTTTCTGACATGGATATTTATAGGTATCATGAACTTCAGGAATACATGATTGAATCTGCTATTTAATCATTTCTGTTTAACAGCTTTGAGTATAAATTAAACCTAAGGTGTACAACACGTGTGTATCTAGCTATCCTAGCATGATTTTTTGTCGAGATTCCTTGTTGGATATCTAACTACGAGGTAAGGCGCTTTACATCAAAAGTCACGAAGTCATTTAATAATCTTATTTAAAACACAAACAAGTCAGGTGACAATGACAGCTATAATATACAAGCAAACTCCATAAAATTCCTTAATAATTAGTTTGTTTTCTAGAGGAGATTGTATAAATATAATATAGTAAATGCTGGTTTTTTTTGCGCTTGGGTTTTTATCTTATATTTTTTTTTTTTTGTTTGTAATCAAATACAAATTATGATGACTAAAAAGTTAAGTTTTAATAATTTATATCAAAATTCAATTTCAGCAGTGTTCATAGGTCTAACAGGGCAATTTAAGACAGAACAATGCGGTCTTTGTTAAATTTTTCTTTCCTAAAAAGCAGGATTTGGATGTTTTCTATACGGAAACAGAGAATAGGTGTAAAGTATTCGTGAAAATGCGCCGCCAAATCAACATAAGACACTGATGTTGTCCTAAAACGCGTATAACAAAGATCATTTTAAATGCTATTTAATGGCGATAATCAAGCGGTGATAAAATTTAAGAACTTAATAGGAAAAACACATGCACACTCTTCCTCTCAAATCTACACGCACGTATTGACCCGTGTAACCGCTTTGTGGGAGCGGAAACCTTGGGAATGGGGTTTAAGCAAGTATTACTATGTACTTGCCACAGCCTTACCTGGTGTGTCCCATCTGGGTATGTTCGATACCATTCGTTAATAATAAAAAAATATCTACCTCGCACGATTAAGGACCAGCCACACCGCTGAAAGTGTTTAGAAAAGTTATTAACATTGGTGATTCTTTTTTTATCACCTCGTTCCACCACACACCACCCCTACATAGGGCCAGATCTATTGCTCAGACCGTGTTGCTTTGGATCTCTGATAATGTTCATCATTTATTCATAAGAGTTTACCATTACAGACAAGGGTATAGTGATGCGATATACGGGGTATCTTTCTACTAATGGATGAGGAAGAGAGGAGAGCGAGAGAGAAGAGAGAGAGGAGAGAGAGAAGAGGAGAGAGAGAGAGAGAAGAGAGAAGAGAGAGGAGGAACAGGGGCCGTTTCACAGAAACTATCTTAAACGACTAGATTCTGTCTTAAGATACTTTGATATCTTTCATGACTAATTTTTAAGGTAGCTGTAATAGTTACGACATCCAGGTCAGTGTCATGTTTTATCGTCTAAACGAACATGGGCGGCGATATATTTGGTAAGAAACTTAGGTATATCGGAACAAGTAACGTCATCTCAGGGGCAGAAACAACTCATTACTAATAAGCAGCCTACGTACATGTATATTTTGTTTAAAACAGAAGAAAAATTAGTAATTTAGAAAAATTATATTATCAATGCCACTGGGACTACTCGTGTGAATAATGGCTTGCACAATAGTATTGATACATAATTGCATTTTTGAATTCTTGTCCGAAACGCTCAGTAACCCAAATTAGCATTTTATTACAAATACCATATTTTTTTTGGCGCAAGACCTGATCTATAGATTTTCATCATATCTTAGATTAGTTTTTGTTGAATACAGTAACCAACTTAGACTTTGTCTAGGATTTCATAATCTCAGATATTTTGTAACAATAGCAGTGACAGAATTTATGACTGTCAAATTTCAATTCTTGGGAAATTTTGAAAACGCAGCCCTGTTTTCTATGCAACAGTACATATAACAGCTATAAAAGTATTTTCATATCTAATTTTTCAATATTCAAGTTTAGCAATCTAATTACTTCCGTTTTTTAACACCAGTAGTCTTCTGAAAAAAACAAAATGGAAATTTTCCATTTAATTAGCACATTCAAGGAACCCGAAAGTTTAACAGGTTCAGATTAACGTCGCATAGAATATTCTAGTTTCATTTATGATTTCTTTCGAATTTTCATTTTAATGATATTGATAAACATAGTCATCCGCGTGTAGAGAAGACATCACAATACCGATTACTAAAATTCCGTTTATAAAACTTACATGGTCATGTATTGGGAATTTAAAACCTTTAACCACTTACGTTGTGTATGACATAATATCAAATAATTTATCATGAACTCATGGACAACTTGGCTCGTCTTCATAATGACACCGGCAGGCAGTTTGTACAGAATCAGAGGAAACCCAAGTTTTACTTCAAATATTAACTTTAAAGTTACACGCATACAAAATTTACATAGTTATCAAACTTAAAAATAGCATGATCTTGCCCGAATTGTCACACTTCCGACTATATCACATATACAATATTTTGATTACAAAGATCCAAGGGGAATATATTAGTGTGCACAATTTTATACCCCATCTCTATTTGAAGGCCCTACAAACTGTATGCCACATGCAATTGAATGATAATTATTCTGTCTATACTTCTTTCGTTCTTTCACCAGTAGTTAGTATTAAGGTAAATTTTTAAGGTTTTTATAATAGGAGAGAAAGACTGGTATTTTTTTTCAACAATTGTTTAAAAGATGCTGACAAATGTTTCAACACGAAAGATTAATATGTCATGAGTACAAAGACCACTTAATATGAAACGTACCAATCAAGCATTGAGGCAGTAAATATATAAACTGATTTGGTCCCAAACATGACTTTCATATAAGGGCAGCTGATAGTCTTTTTAAAATTTTCAAAAAATTTTTAATTTAACATTATTTAAAATCGATAGGTTTCTACATTTAAGACGGGATCGTATATCAGGTAATGGTTCTCATAGGAAAGCACTTGACCGGTTTTATTTTTAAATATCATTATCTGCACCATTAATGTAGCGTGTTACCACAACCTTCATTTGATCACGGTGACAAACTTTAGCATTGGACAAATACATCCGTAACCTTATCCATACATGACACAGCATCGGATTTTTCCTGGCGAATCATTCTCTCCGTTGATCACGTTTCCGCTTAATAGACTGTCAACTATAATCAATATTATATAAAACGTTTCTATGTAGAACCAGTGTTACTCATGCCATCTTAACAGATCTATCTTTATTCCTTGCGTTTAAAATCTTCCCATTTAAGGGAATGATTTATAGTTCTATATTTGTTGTGAAATCGCATAACATTTTAAGGTTTACTAGATTATATGATTCCCTCACCGTTTGGGTGTTTTGGCTTTCGTTTGTGTTTCCTCAATTTTTCCCGAGACCTCTCCCCGTCCTCTAGCTCGCGGGGTATCAATAATTATTACATGTAAGTAAGATAAAGTAAGTGTAGTAAATGTTTTATTATAGTGACAATGTGAATACATTTTACCATAAAAAGTATATTTTCAATATAATTTTAACCCGCCAACGGACTATTCACTTTAAACAGTCAAACTCAATAAACAACTTTCTGCGCATGTATGTAAGTAGAATTTCAAAAATGCTCTCTCAAGTGAAGTGATACCGCTAGCAGCGAGGGGTTGTTTAACGCCTGTCCATACGGAACTTCCTGTTTAAGGACCTCCGAGTGTACCGATTGACCTCGATCCCATTTCTAAGAGTGATCACATCCTAATTGGTTTGACGAGACCATAACAGGAGCTGAGCTGGAACTAATGACCACATGGTCGCAAAGTGAGGGTTTTCAACTAAATAATTCCTATTCAAAAGAATCGCTCGCAGCGGTCACAGGGCTTGGTCCAATATGAAGAGATGATCTTTTGATAATTTGATCGTGTGTAAAAAAAAAAACCAGGACAGGATAGGCCCAAGATGTGTATCTACCAGAGCATCCGTAAAGTACGTGTATAAGATATGTGAATAACTCCAGGTGCTGTGAAGCAAAGAATAAACTGCCATTTGGTCAAGTGCTGTCTGATATGTCATACCAATAATGTTAAGTCCTTCTTTGTACACTAATTGATCAAGATAAAGGACTCAAGGCGGATGTGAACGGTCGACAGGGAACGCTTACTCCTCTTAGGCACCTGATTTTACCTCTGGTTATGTTATATCCAGGGTCCGTCTTTGCCCAACTCTTGATTTTGTATTCCGTTTAGGAATGTATGAGATTGATCACTGGTTCATGATCTTCACCTTTGTATCTACTCAGTATATTTACCTGTATATTTACAATAAAGATCACCAGGACCAATCATTACTTTGTTTTATTATGTACAGTAAACTTTCACAAATTCAAGAAA
The DNA here is from genome assembly GCA_903981925.1 of Ostrea lurida. Classification (NCBI taxonomy): domain Eukaryota; kingdom Metazoa; phylum Mollusca; class Bivalvia; order Ostreida; family Ostreidae; genus Ostrea; species Ostrea lurida. The sequence goes on along the minus strand of CAJDSM010011971.1, from coordinate 4,944 downwards.
ACAGGCTTTGAAACAATAAACGGAGGCAAGAAATGTAATTCTAGACCAACATAATATGATGCATTCTCTTTAAATAGCTGGTTTCTCAGGTTGATATCATAAGGTTCTGATTAACTCTAGTAAAAGATGAACAGCGTAAAAATTCAGGGATTCTCTTTGTGAGTGAGGCACAGTTAACTTCTAATTTTTTTTCACAGAAGTCACGTGATGTGCTCCGAATCACCAATGACTTGAAGGCTGCTTGTAGCTTAAAACTTGTTTGATATTCGAAATTCTGGTCATACGGCGGCGGGGGAACAATGGCAGGAATTGACACGACTGTTCTGATCATACGGCGGCGGAGGACCAATGATAGTAAGGTTCGTATAAGACTCTGACCGAAGGCTCAAGTGAGCTTTTCTGATCAATCTTTGTCCTTTGTCTGTCGTCGTCGTCTTTGTTGTCGTTGTAAACTTTTCACATTTTCATCTTCTCCAGAACGCTATGGCCAATTTCAATCAAACTTGATACAATTCATCCTTAGGTGAAGGAGATTCAAATTTGTTCAAATGATGCTATCAAGGGGGTCCGGATTAGAATACGTCCCCAGCATCCCCTTGCGTGTCGTAAGAGGCGACTGAATGGGGCGGTCATTCGGATGAGACCGGGAAAACCGAGGTCCTGTGTCACAGCAGGTGTGGCACGATAAAGATCCCTCACTGCTCAAAGGCCCTGAGTACCGAGCACAGGTCTAAATTTGCAGCCTTTCACCAGCAATGGTGACGTCTCTATATGAGTGAAAATACTCGAGTGGGAATAATCAATCAAATAATGACCCCCAGGGGTACAGTGGGGTCATTAAATCAGATCTAAATATTTAAAGTCTGCTCAAGAACCGTTGGACCAAGGGAAATGATATTTATCTGAAATCTTCCTGATGTAGAGTATATCCAAGTTTGTTCAAACCATGCTCCTCCGGGGGTTTGGGTAGGGCCACAATAGGGGATCAAAGTTATACATGTTGATATAAAGTTAACTCTTCTCCGGAACATCTGGGCCAATAGCAGTCAAAAGTGGTACAAATGATCCTTGGATAAAGGGGATTCAAGTTTATTCAAATGAAGGACCAGGCCGCTATCAAAGGGGAAATAATCACAAAAATGTAACAAGTGAGACCTAATGATGTCTAGATGACAAGAGGATTTTCGCAAATTTTCTAAAGTTTGAAGGGGCATAACTTCCGAAAATTTAGAGGATCAATATTTCTGCTGTATGCAAAACTACATATGATAGTCTTAATGTATATAAGTTCATTGAATTTGTTGGGGTAGTTTCAGAGGAGTTGCGATGACGAGGATTTTCGCAAATTTTCTAAGTTTGAAGTGGCATAAACTTCCGTAAATTTAGAGGATCAATATTTCCTGTTAATATGCAAAACTACATGTATGATGCTCTTAATGTATATAAGTTTCGTTGGATTTGGTTGGGTAGTTTCAGAGAGTTGCGATGACAAGCTTATTGGGACGGACGGAGTGACCCGAACCCTAGACCTGCTTTCGCCGTTGGGACGCAGGTAAAATAGTGGTGTTATTTAGAAATCTCCTTATGAACAACGTAGGGCCATGTTTACTCGGGTGAGCGATATGGCCCATGGCCTCTGCTGGCAAATTCATGTATTACAATATCCCAGAATAAATTGTAAGATGATATTTGCGTAAGATTCTTATATCTTAGTTTTGTGAAACAGCAGTGAAAAAATCTTTATTGCCCACAAGTCAGATCCTGCTTAAGAGATATCAAAAGATATGTCTTTTGACAAGTATGTGAAACACAGCCTGAAGTATTATTGTCAAGGCAACAGTTATCAATTAAGAATTTCATATAAAATTTGTGAATAAATTAACCCGTTTCTTGGACCAGACAGTAGTTATGGAAATTTTCCATGTGTTTATTAGCATATCAAGGGACCACGGAAGTTATCATTTTAGAAATAAGTGCATAAAAGACTAGTTCCTTCATTATTCCTTCCGATTTTCAGTTACAATATTTGATACATAAAGGACATCCCATGTGATGCAAAATTGTTTTATAAGAACTTACATTGGTATTTATTGGGAATTAAAAACTTTTAAGCCATTGTGTGCATGACATAATGCAAATCATTTATCTTACATATCGTGAGAGACTTGGCCCTTCTCCAATACACGGTACGCGCAATGTCTGTAAACAGAAAATCATAATAAACCCAAAGTTTTACTTCCACTATCAAATTTAAAGTACACGTATATCTATATCTATTTTAAAATACGTGTAGCATTGACTCGTCCAAAGCGTCACATTTTCTGATCACTATCGTATATACTATTTTAATTACATGAACAAGGGAATATACATTTCTGCATTTCCTTTGCTATTTTTAATAAGAAGCCTACAAACTATGTGTCATATGCACGTACTGAAACGTGCATTGTATGGTAATTATCTGTCTATACTTTTCTCCTTAGTTTCTGCAAGGCTTGAAGTCGAGACGACAATTTTTCCACCAGTATCTACGGACTGTTCCGTTTACCTGATCAAGACTATGGGCTCACGGCGGGTGTGACCGGTCAACAGGGGATGCTTACTCCTCCTAGGCACCTGATCCCACCTCTGGTGTGTCCAGGGGTCCGTGATTGCCCAACTCTTGTTTTTGTATTATATTGTATTATATTGCCTTTGTCGGAGGTCCGTGTTGCCCTACACTTGATTTTGTATATGTTTTTTGGATTATGATTACGTTTGACACAATGTTAACTTCGCCTTTTTGTATTTAGGACTTACGAGATTGATCACTGTTCGTTATCTTTGCCTTTACATCTTAGCTTTAAGTAAAATTTGTCAGGTTTTTTAAAAAGAACTTTCCACGGAGGAAACATTTGATAATCCTTCACAACTATTGTTAAAATGCTGTAACAATAATAATTCATGAGTACCAAGTATATGTGATCTAGTATCGCCTTTAATTCAATGTTTGAAAATACTCTGCCTTGTTAATGTTCGAAAATTGTGGGTTTTTTTTTAAATATGCATACATGAAACGTACAACAGGCATGAGCGGTAATTACTGTATATCATGATTTGGTCATTGATACCAATCGATAAACATGACTTCAAATGGAAGCTGATGCTCCTTTAAATTTTCAAAAATTAATCAAACATTTCATTAAAATATACAAGTTTCTACATTTCTGTAGGGATCGGATAGGAAAGCACTTGAAGGTTTATTTTTTAAATATTTCCAAGTGCAGAATTAATTGCATATTTTTAAATATTTCCAAGTGCAGAAATTATTGCAATCCTTATTTGATCACGGACAAACTCTATTTAGCATAAAACAGCACGGGTTTTCGCGGAATTCATTCTCTTCGTTTATCAAGTTTCGCTTAGACGTCAACTATAATCAATAAAGCTTTCTGTCCGTGTTAGAACTGGTTTTACTTAGCCATATCACAGAGATTATCTTTATCTGGTTTGAAATCTTCCACATTTAAGGGAAATTATTCTATTCTATATATGTTGTGAAATCAAATAACATTTAGGTTTAACAATATGTACCTCACTAAATTTACCGAAAGCCTGTCCTCTATGCTCGGTGTGGTATCAAAGTATTATAAGGTATCCGCATCGACAGATGTGGCGCCATATAGTTTTCACTTTGTCAGTCCGTCCATCCTTCTGCCCGTCAACAAAGTTTGTGAACACTAAAACTAACAACCTATACATTGTACATAGCTGAATGTTCACCATATACAAATGTGCATATTGCAATTTGGTTTTATAGGGGTGAATATGTTGGAGGAAAACTTGCAAGAAAATTCACACTTTTTTGTAAACATTAAAACTCATAACCTATACATTGTACATAGCTGAATTTTTGCACACTTGTTCATCACAATATGTAGATGTGCGTATTGCAATTTGGGGTTACAAGGGTCAATATTTTGAGAAAAACATCATTTTCTCTTGATTGAATATTTATTGTTTTACGTCCTCCCACTCGAGAAATTTCACTCATATGGAGACGACACCAGTGCCAATGAAGGGCTACAAATTTAATTAATTGATTGATTATTTTATTTTACGTCCCACCGAGAATATTTCACTCATATGGAGACGTCAACAATGCCGGTGAAAGGCTTTCAAAAATTTAGGCCTATGCTCGGCACTCAGGGCCTCTTTGAGCAGGGAGGGTTCTTTATTCGTCCACACCTACTCTGATACGGGGCCTCGGTTTTTTCGGTCCATCTGAATGACCGCCCCATTCAGTCGCCTCTTACGACACGCAAGGGGATGCTGAGGACCTATTCTAATCCGGATCCCCACGGGTTTAGCCTATGCTCGGAACTCAGGGCCTTTGAGCATTGAGGGATCTTTGCTGTGGACACGGGGCCTCGGTTTTTGCGGTCTCATCAGAAGGACAGCCCCATTCAGTCCCTCTTTCGACACGCGGGATGCTAGGGACCTATTTTAACCCCGACCCCGAAAATTAACAGATTTTGTGAATCATTTTGTGAACACTAAAACTTAAAACCTATATATGGTAGTACATAGAGCTCTGAAAGTTTGCACACTTGTCCATGACCATATGTAGATGTTCGTATTGCAATTTGGTTTTTTAGGGGCCAATGTGTTTGGACGGTTGTTACAAAATTACTTTTTTCAATGAATATTCAGATATTGCAAATCATACTTTGTGAACACTTTAACTCAAACCCTATACTTTGTACTTAACTGAAATTTTGCAAACTTGTTTATCACCATATGCAGACAACATTTACACATCCAGTTGAATTTCAAATGTTCTATCAGTGAAGTGAACCGGCGTAGCAGCGAGGGTTCTTTAACGCATGTACCGATATTTTAAAGGACCCGAAGTGTACCCGATTGACCCTCGATTTCTACAAATGTAAAGGCAAAGATAACGAA
>CAJDSM010011970.1:0-14468 GCA_903981925.1 Ostrea lurida | reverse complement strand
GTATTTGAGAAATATTCGTAACTATTTTAAGTTTTGAGAGCTATGGGTTTGGAGATTATTTTTCTCGTGCTGGGAGCCATTGCATTGTAAACAGTGGTCAGAACGAATTTGCAAGTCCTGTGGAGTGGTCACAGTTGCAGTAAGACTTGTTATCTTTATTGAGTAAGTAGATACATGAATTGTATGTGTATAGTATATTAGTTTATAAGAACTATTATTGCAGCATAGTCATTTATTTGTGGAAAATATTTCGTACCTCATCAATTATTTTGATGTATAGTTCAGCTTAGACAATGTCATTCCATAGTTCTGCTGTACATATTACGAGACCTTATGATGCTTTTACCTGTTCTCTATATTAGATTTCTTAAATTAATCAAGTACATGGTGCATTATTAGTAAAAATAAGTTTAAATGGTTCGAGATGTGTTCAATTATCAACATCAAAAGATGTATTATATATGTAAATATCATCACCCTTTAGATACTCTGTCTGTGCCTGCGGTGTGTAATAAAAACAAGGAAGACTACTCTGTCATTTCCCTTGCTTAGGGTATGTAAGAAGTTGTTAGGTACTTTTATATATGATGCATGCATCTTTGGATGTTGTTGAACGGAAAAATATTATTGTTGAAATGTATTGAGAATTAAGAGGAAATAGAATTAATTTTTGAAACTGAAAAGCATTTGCATAATATGGTATTTTTATGAGAAATGCTTTAAATTAAATCTATTGTGAGATGTATGAATTAACATAAATTTTTACCAAAAAAAGTAGATATGTATATATATATATATTAAGGGTAAATTACTTATGAGTTTATAAATGTTTTGTAGGTCGCCACCATTAGACCTTTATACCATTAGCCATTATATTCACCAACGGAAATAAAGTTATTGAATCCTTGCACGTGCTACAATGGCGTCAGAAGTGCGCGTGATGGATTGGTGGTTCGACTGTTGGAGTGATATCATAGTAGATTCATAGTTCCTAAATTAGTGCATCATGGTGGCGTAGTTGACAGATTGAACCATTCCTTTGTGAGTTGTGTTTACTATATTTAACATTCCATATTTCTTATTGCACCAGACATCATTGAAGAAACTGTGAAGGAAGAATTTGAAAAACTTCAAAAGAAGATAGCAGAAATGGAGATTGCACAAATTCAGCTCAAAACTAAAACCACGCAACCTCAATCTGTGTTCATTAAACTGGAAAAGAAAATTTTCAAATTTTCTGGGAGACCCGTGAAAGAGAGTGACCCTGATGTTGAGGATAATGGACGTCCGAGAGCACATGGTGAACATTCCGTCTGCGGAAAATAAAATTGAATTCGTATTAGATTATCTAAGTGGAACAGCAAAAACAGAGGTAAGACTTCGACCAGCAGATTCAAAGAAAACCGCTGAGGATACTCTGAAGATTATAGAGGATACATATCAAGTACAGGACACTGTTACCCAATTACGACACAAGTTTTATGAGCGTGTCCAGCGAGAAGGTGAAAATATCGAAAATTATTCACTTGCATTGATGAAACGTAAACTTGCCAACTCAGTCAGTAGGAAGGAAGACAGTGGTGATTCGATGGAAAAAGTACTTGTTGAATAGAATTATAGACGGTGTGAGATCCTCAGCTAAAACGTGAACTCCGAAAATACTCTTGTGAAAATCAAGTATAACGTTCCTGGAATTTAGAGGAAAAATTTCAGATGGATTGATGTAGCCTGAGCCTGTGCGAATAGTTCGATAAGTCTATTAAACCAGAGCCTGCCGCCTCCAATTGTAGTTGTTGAATTGGAGAAAACAACAACAAATGCTGGACATCAACAACAACAGATATGACTTTTACGTCCATGACGAAACAGAAAACTGGCAACTTTAACCAACGGAATACTCGTGGTCGCGGATAGCATAACTCAAAACGAGGCAGAGGACGTGGTAGAGGAGGAAGTACAAATATAACATGTTTCAAGTGTGGAGCTGAAGGGCACATGAAGAACGAATGTCCGAATTTGAATTCCGACATGAAGAATTCGAAAAACCCAAAAACTTGACCCTCACAGTGGAGAGTCAAGCTGATGACGGGACATTGTTTGACCTCAAAATCATGTACAAACAAAACACCTTGTAATCCATTTTCAAAATGTCCAATTCTACCTGTAAAAATCAGGAACAGAATTACCTGTCTATGAATACTGGTTCATAAGTTCAACATTAACCAATCTTGTTTACAATAGTATTTCCTCATCCTATGCGACTAACAAAATTCCAAAAATTTCTTGAAACTTGTTGCGTCAATGGTACTGACATTCCATACCTGGGATGTATAGAACTTGATCTTGAACTACATGGTTTGACTTTCCATAATGTGGGATTTCTAGTTTCTAAAGACAATCCTCATTATAATTCCTCACAAGGAATTCTTGGTTGCAACATTTTGAGATGTATTAGAGGTGTCACCAAAGATAATGATTCTTATCTGAAGTGTTTAAATTCCGAAGACAGTACAGTCTGGAATAGTGTCATGACAGTATTTGATTTAGCCGAGAAAAATGGCCACACTGGATTTGTGAAAGTAGCAGGAAGAGAAGATGTGAAAATTCCATCTAATTCGATGAAAGTGATTTTAGGATCAACTAGACATTTAAAGAAAGGCGAAGAGTTTGTCGCATGTGTACAAGCTATTCAAGGTTCTCAAGGAGCATTACCAAGGAACTTCTCATGATGAGACACACTCAGCACTATTAGCAATGGAACAATACCTGTCCGTGTTATAAACATTGGTAAAGAGGATGTCTGGATAAAAGCTAAGAGTCGCTTGGGTACTCTACACCAAGTAGACGTGATCAAGTTCACAGATGATGACTTTACCATTGAGTTTACCAAACAGGAAGTTGTAGTTAGGAAAATGACTATAGAACAACTTCAAAAGAAAAAGTGTGTGAAACTTTTGATATTGGTGATGTGAAATTAACAGAAAATTAGAAAGAACAGTCATTGACGCTCTTCTATAGAAACATGCGGATGCATTTTCCAAGGATGAGTATGATCTTGGCAGTACATCATTAATCAAACACTCGATTAAACTTAATGATGATATTCCTGTGCGTGTTCCGCATCGTAGAATACCGCCAAATCAGCTGGACGAAGTTCGACAATATATCAGAAAATTATCAGATCAAGGGATAATCAGGAAAAGTAACAGTCCATTTGCTTCTGCTGTCGTTATAGTACGCAAGAAAGATGTACGTTTACGCCTATGTGTAGATTATTGTCAGCTGAATAAGAAAACTGTCAAAGATGCTTACCCTCTACCTAGGATTGAGGAAACCCTGGATTTGCTGCATGGTGCTAAATATTTTAGCTCGATCGATTTAGCACGAGGTTACCATCAGGTCGCTATGGATGATGAATCCATTCCAAAAACTGCATTCAGAGCTGGAACAGGGGGATTATACGAATATCTACGTATGCCATTTGGATTGTGCAATAGCCCCGCGACTTTCCAGCGATTAATGGAAGCCTGCTTTAGTGAAGAAACTTTTGAAATTCTACTCCTTTACTTGGATGACATTCTAGTATTTTCTAAGACTATTGAAGATCATTTCCAAAGACTGAATCTAGTGTTTACCAAACTTAAGCAACATGGGCTCAAAATGAAACCATCCAAATGTCCTTTCTTCAAGAAAACTGTCAAATATCTTGGACATGTTGTGTCGCCAGATGGTATCTCGACCGACCCAGATAAAACGAAAGCAGTAAAAGACTGGTCAAAACCAAAAACAGAAAAAGAATTGCGTTCCTTCTTAGGGCTAGCAGGATATTATAGAAGATTTGTGAAAGACTTTTCGAAAATTGCTAAGCCGCTGCATGAGTTAACATCAAGTGGAAAGAAGTCGTCAAAGATAAAGAAACAGAAACAAACGTTCATGGAATGAAAAATGCGATTTGCTTTTGAAACCTTGAAAAATAGGTAAGTTTCATCATCAATTCTTGGATATCCCGATTTCAAACAAGATTTCATATTGGAAACAGATGCCAGCATGGGACGGGCTTGGAGCAGATTTATCTCAGCTACAACAAAACGGAAAAAGTTGTCATCGCCTATGCTTCACGAACTTTGAGACCGCCTGATAAGAAACAATGACAACTATAGTTCTATGAAATAGAGGCTACTTGCTCTTAAGTGGGGCTTGACAGAGAATTTTCGAGACTATTTTACTCGGATCCAAATTTGTCGTTTTTACAGACAATAATCCGTTGAGTTACCTACAGACAGCTAAATTGGGAGCTACAGAGATAATAGATTGGGTGAGTCAGTTAGTAGCACAGTTCAACTTCGAAGTAAAATTCCGCTCTGGAAAATCGAATGGGAATGCTGATGCGTTAAGTCAGAAACCAATTCCACAAGTGAGAACATTGACTTGCCATTCTGAATCTGCATTCAGAAAGTTATTTGTATAGTTCGCCGCTGATGGACATTCAATCGTGAAATATCTGTTACACCTACTGCTATATGTTCAGTTCAGGTAGAACCAACAGTTGATGCCACAAAACATTCCCTGGATACCAAACTACAGAAATTGCATCTCTTCAAAAAGTTTGACCCTAACAAATCAGCAGAGTTGTGTACTGGTTGAGAAATCTACTTAAACCTACAATAAGTCAACTTAAACAAGAACAGTCAGATGTTTAGGAAACTTCTTAAGCATCGTGAAAAGTTGCTTATAGAAGAAGTCTTGTATGATATCATTGACACAGAAACTGAAAAATTCAACAACTTGTCTTCCCACTGTGTTGAAAGATCATGTTTTGGAATCCCTTCACAATCATGCTGGACATCAAGGATCGGAACGAACATTATCCCTAATTCAGAAACTTGTTTACTGGCCAACGATGGTGAAAGACGTGGATTCTTACTGCAATAATGGAGCGATGTCTTTATAGCCAAAGCGCCTTTGCCAAACGTTAAACCACCTATCAGCAATTGTAGCTTATCAACCTCATGAAATTCTGGCAATTGACTTCACGGTTATGGAACAAGCATCAAGATGGCAGAGAAAATGTGTTAGTAATGACAGACATTTCAGTAAACACACAAGCCATATCCAACCAAGGACAAAAAGCTGTAACCGTTGCAAATGTATGGTCAAAGAGTGTTTTATCGATTTGGAATTCCAAGGAGAATCCATAGTGATCAAGGCAAAACTTTGAAAGTCTGATTGTGAAAGAGTTATGTGACCTGTATCATACTCCAAAAGTAGAACAACACCTTATCACCCTGAATGGATGTTCAAGTCGAACGATACAACAGGACCATGCATAACTTACTTCGTACGTTGTCAACAGAACAAAAACAGAAGTGGCCCATTCATCTACCGCCATTAGTATACATCTATAACTCCACTGTTCAACTCTCAACTGGATTCACACCATACTTTTTGATTTTGGACATGACCAAATGTTACCTATTGATCTTTTACTTGGACAATCAACTCCGGAATCACACACTAGAATGAAATATATTACGAAACATTCTGAAGTGTTGGAGTCGGTTTACAAGAGTGCAACGCAACAATCTGGAGGAAACGCCAAACGCAGACGAGATCAGTATAATCGTAATGCCAAAGAAAGCTCCATTCTCGTGGGAACGCGTGTGTTAACTCGAAATCGAGTACAGGGAAGAAACAAAATTCAGGATGTGTGGGATTCTACTCGATACAAGGTGATCGAATCATTAGGTGACAACTTGTATGCTATCCAGTTGGCGGATGGATCAGGACCTTTAAAGAAAGTGACTAGGAGGAAATTGCTAGACACCCATGAAATTATTCCTGAGGATTCCGATACTGAAATTCTTGTGACAGATTCTGATTCGGAGGATGAAGATTCGTATTATTATATGATTCAAAATGACAGTGATGAGATGGTGGATGAAACTCCTACGAGTGCTTCAGAAGTTCAACCGTCACCAGTACCACTTAGAAGATCAACGAGAACTACTGCGGGTAAACATTCAAACGTTCATCATCTACCCAAATCCTCCGTGTGTGTACAGTCTGTAGCGTTACAGAATAGGAACTTTCAGGAGTTGGGCAATGCTGTTGCGAATTTAGGTGCAACACTGGCGTCAAAACAGAACGAAACTTGGGGCGAATTTGTTGCACATAAACTAGGTTTAGTTTCGATACAGTTTAGTAAACTATTCATTTGTTTCTCAAACTGGTTTTGAACTAGTTTAAAACCAAAACTAGTTTTTTATTTGTTTTTGTCAAAACTTAAACCGGTTCGCTAAACCAACCAAACTGCCTCCGGGGGCAGTTTACTCGGTTTACAGAACGCGGGAAAAACAATCCAGCATGGCGACGGCATCACCTGTGATATTGAAGTGTGCGATATGCAGTTTCGAATCGGAAGTTATAGAGGAATTTCAGAATCATTGCTGTAAGATATTTTTACTATAAGTCATATATATGATAATAAACAGGACTTTTCGCCAGAATATATGTATTGTCAATTGATCGAAGCTTATCAGAGACAGAGGAAATTCGACAGTAAAATTGCACAGGCGCTTGTTTTATAAACATTGTTGTTATATAGCATACTTTGCAAAGTTTATGAAACAAGCGCCTGTGGATACAACACGGGCCTGTGGATACAATGAAAGAAGTTTATTCCTGTGTGAAGACAAACAACTGGTCATTATATGTTTGTACTTCCAAGTTCCATAAATGAGATAGGCCTAATAAGTATCATTTGATGAATTCCTGCACATGCACACAGGAGCTTGGGTTTAGGAACACCCCTACCCCCACCCCCTCCTCATGTAGCCTTGCTAGAATTATTGAGTCAAATGCTGTCTGATGTGTTTCATAGATATATTGTTAAGCCGTTTTTCACACACTGAATTTGACTAACGTAATAAACGTAGTCAGGCATAGATTTGAAGATTAATAACGAACGGTCATCAACTTCTTTATAAACATTTTAATTCCCCCGACCATGTCCATCTTATCTATGAAAGTTAAGAATATAAAAAATATATCATCATACAATAGTCAACATTAAAGTTACATCCTTTCCCGTAGGCAACGAGAAGAATACTGGATACGGAAACTAGGCACTGGCTTTCCCAATATGCGGTGCAACGACGAAATTAGAAGCATAGGGATATTTCCAGCCCGCAGTGTAACAATGTGAATTGTGATGGGACTTTTTACCCGAATACAACTCGTACGTAAAACGTAGTCATGGACATCGTTCGTACAAAACTCCATAATCACGATGTGTCCTTTTACTGCTCCTTTTAACTTACGCGAATAAATCATTGGGTCTACATCAACATTCGCATCCAAAACTTTAGTCCAGTTCTTTGAAAATTGTTCGTATGAATTAACAAGAAAAACTAAAAATAGGGCCTACTTGGTCCTCACACCGGAATACAGACTTGATTAACTATGATTGCGGGGGGGGGGAAATTGTTTTTGCTCTATCACAGACTCTTTTTCACCCGCGCATTAGTGACGAAAGTGAACCTCAAGAAAAACCTCGCCGTTCGTACATCTTAAATTTGACAATAAAGGAATTGACGCAGTCACATCTAACACATCCTCAAACCATAAAAAAGTACAGGTCCTGCATGCCCGCCTTATTTTTAAGTGAAAATTCCATACACCTGTATTTCATTACAATATAGTTCCACACTTTGCAGCCAAAGTTATTCAATTCAAAAAGACGGCAGTGCCTGGATATTGAGAATTACAAAACGAAATGCCTCCAACTGCACATGTTCCTCTTTCCTCAGTTTAATTATGCGTCCGCGGTCATGCTTATTACTGGGGATATAATAATACGTCCAAAAATGAGTCTTAAAGTCCCTTATTTCAAAAGGTCCTAATTCCGAGAACTCGCTCATTAAATGGGAATAATTTCATGACTATTATGAAATTCTGTGGAACGAAATACGCCAGACGTTGGGACAATATTGAGGGAGAAGGATTGACACTTTGTCTGAATGAAATCAAAAGTATTCGGAAAATTATTGAAAACCCGTCTTAACCATTTAGCGGGGAAAATGCGAACTAAATTTTACCCTTCTGTTTAAGAAGCCAGAAGTGTAAAGTAGATTACATAGACTACAGTGAGAAACTCTTGATATGGTGTTCCTATGCTGATAAAGCAGCTAACATTACGTCTTGTTATGTAAATAGGTCGACTATTCATAATCTTTGTCTTTGAACCATGATACTAGGAGTGTATTACGATCTATCTAGTCGCATGCGGGAAATTCCTACTTACTACTCTAGCATTCTGACTATAAGATAAATTCTTCAAAATCCCTTTCTGTTTTGAATCCTTTCAATATTCCGGGCATAGTGGGTACAAAGATATCGGTGGAACTTAACCAATTTAGAATTCCTTTACTTCGGAATCCGAAATCTAGCGCAAGATCATAGAATCAGCTTTACAACAAAGATACCTCGGTTCCAGTAAGTGCTTCTACCAGCCTCTATCCTTAACTACTTAACAACAACTTACTCAACAGCTGTTAAAGAGTCACTTCAGAGATACTGTTCACTACAAATTCAGAAGTGGTTTCAATCAGATGTGGATTCTCGAAAAACTCTAAGGAGCCTTACTAGAAAACTTCAAGTCAGAGATTTTCTAAAAGTTGACTGCATTCAAAACGTATGATGTTCTCCACACTTTACAACACAATTCCTACGATTAGAATTAAATCTAGCTTTTTCAGATAATTGATAATTGCTTTTTGAACAAAAACGGCAACCCGAAATACAAGTTTCTGGTCATTTGGGAAAACAAGATACAATATTTTGTCAGAAACCACTCTGTTGCCCACACAACGTAAGTAATCGAAGATAGATTTTCGAGCATCTTGGTTCTTATAGATAGATATGTACTGTAGTCTTTGGAGACTATGTCTTCCAACAATATGTATGTATTACCTTGGGCACTAAATTGTGCCCCCTTATGCAAGAACTTATTTTTATATTCCATACGAATGCAGAATTTGTTCAGAAACTGTTACGTGGATTAACAAAACAAAAACTGCCGTGTTCCTTCAACTTACTTATAGGTATAGACGATGTCTTTATCAATTAACAATACATAATTTTCACAATTAGTTCCATCTTGATTATCCTGACGAACTTGAAATAAGGACACACCAACAAGAATTCTTGACGATGTCTTCATTATTGGAATATTTTATTAATATTGACTCTAATGGCAAGACCTGACAACTAAACCATTATAATTGATAAACGTGATGACTTTTGACTTTGCAACTTGTCAACTTTCCTTTTTGTTAGTAATGTACCACTAATCACCTCTTATGGTGTGTAATGTCTCTCAGTTGATTCGATACGAGGACATGCCATGCCGCAATGAATGATTTTTAAGCGAGCCAACTACTAACACAAAAGCTTGATGTTGAGGGTTATAACAAAATCTCGTTTAAGTCTCATTGTCGCAAATTCTACGATGTCGCTAAAATGACTTTGGTTTGCGATTCACAAATTATCATATGTTGACTTATTTGTTTCATACCTTTGTTAGACTGTCTTGTTCATCCTAGATTTCTACCGACGTAACCCCGTTTACTTCTGTTTCGACTACAGGCCACGGCGGGTGTGACCGGTCAAAGCCAGAGGATGCTTACTCCTCCATGGCACCCTGACTGCTCGCTTTCGTCGAATGGTCTCCGTGTTGCCCTATTCACTCGATTTTTGTATGAGTTTTTTTTGGACTATGATTACGATTTGAACTACTTTGTTACTTCGCCATTTATTAATTGTTCCGTTTACTCTGTCAAGACTTATGGCTCACGCGGTGTGGCCGGTCAACAGGGGAATGCTTACTCCTCCTAGGGCAACTGATTCCCACTCTGTGTGTCCAGGGGTCCTGATGCCCAACCTCTTGTTACGAGATTGATCACGTTCGTTGATCTTTGCCTTTACATTGATATTTTTTTACGTTGAAAATATTCCAAATCCATGTCAATATCTTACATACCCAAAACGTCCAAAATAACTCATATTAAGCCCTTCCAAAAAAAAAAACCTCTCTCAACACTATAATACTACGTCGTATTAATATTAGAATATCGAGAGAGGGTAGTTTTTTAAAATGGCTTAATTTGAGTTATTTTGGACATTTTTAGGGTATACATGTACAAGATGCAAGACATTGTTGACATGTATTTGAGATATTTTCATCATAAAAAATAATCATTGTTTATGTGTGGGGGGGGGTTAAACACAAGCATCTGTGTACATGCACGGGAAATCTCATTTACACAATAATATTTGCAGGAAAAATAGTTAAAGGAGATTTCCTGTGAGTTCTGAGGACCTTGGCGAACACCGAGAATACTTTAAACGAATTTCAGATAAATTTATAACGTCAAGAGTTTATTATATATTGTATTTAATTTTCCCATGTTCTAAAGACTCAAACGACAGATGATGAGTATGAAGTTCTCTGTTTATTTGAATTATGGAATGGGCATTTATAAATTTTACATAGTCTACATATACAATATAAGCATATATAAAGAACTTTCTTTATCTTTTGATAGGCTCTAAAAAGACCTGAAAACAACAATGGCATTCAGCGCAAACTTAAAGACCTGGTGCCAAAGGAGTTTCATCAACACATTCCATCAGAACTGCAAAACACATGTCTTTAGTAACGAGAAGGAGGCTGACAACTTTAGAATCAAAGAGAAAGAAACAAGAAATGTGGATGTGGCTGTCATGGTATATGATAAATCAAAGCGACTGTATTCATCAGTAGAGGCAAAGTTATCAGATCGTGGAAAGACGTTGGTGCAAAATACAGAGGCATGGGTTGTCAATCTGCTTTTAGATTGGTGTGACCAATTTGAGAAAGTTATCTGCAGCAAACCATCAAAATATGAAACTGACAGTTCAAACTCGAATGGTAAATAGTACATTTTTCTAATGTACATTTTAAACTTACAGTAGAATATCCCTCTCAGTCTGTGCAGCATACACTTTTCAATTGCACTAATTAGTTTTCAGATCATTTTATATGTTAACACTTATTCAGACAGGAGATATTTGATTGGAAATAATAATCAATACATGTATTCAATTTACTGAGAAAGTCAATTTTTATGTTCTTTGTAAGCTATTGTATGTACGGTCAAGCGCCGGGTTCCGATCGCCGGTAGCCAGATAGCTCAATCGGTTGAACCCACTGACTGGATTCAGGAGGCCGGTTCGATTTCCTGGTCTTGTTCATTGCATTTTCTCCCTTCCTGTTACAGTAATAATAATTAATGGGAATGTATCAATTCTTTCAACTGAAATTAGTAACACATGTTGTCCAATTAAGCTTGTTCGGGTCCTTCGTTTGTCCTTATGTACATGTGAGATTTTATTGTAAAGAGGCACCAAATTCTTCTCATTTATAAATTGTTTGGCAGTGGCGGCAAAGTTAGCAATGTAACCCATGAACCTTTAATTGTTAATGTTTAAGTTATTTTTGTAAGGATAGTATCCTGTCTTTTTGTTAATTGTTACAATAAAGATTGAAAGATAATTATTATTTTGTCCTTTATGGATGCAGTCTTCCATATCAAAGTCGATGATTTAAAATAAATGAATTAAGTACCAACATGTTTTAATTGAGATAAGATCATTTCACTTTGTTACCATAATTTTTTTAATCAACTTCAGATACACATTTTGGTTTCAGTCTTGTACAGTTGAATTCACTCTTTAGCCTTTTTTGTGGCAAAGTTCACAAATTCCTTTTAATAATCTTCCTTTTTTCTCCCGCTGCAGTGTTGCCAGGCAAAATCTCTACATAATTGTTTATTTCATCCTCCCCACCCTCCTCTATGTACTCGACACAATCATCATCATGCTGCAAGCAGAATTCATGCAATACACAGCAGCTAATCACAACTTTTACTATTTTTTCAATGTCCTGAATGTCAACATATTTCAATCGACGAAATCTGCCTTTTAATGCCCCAAAGGTTCGTTCAATGACCATCCTTGTGCTACTGTGGATATAATTGTACTTGTGCTGGCTCTGTGTTAGGTTGCCAGTATCCCTATAGGGAGTCATAATCCATTTTTCCAGACCATAAGCTGAGTCTCCTAAAAGGTGTGTATTGTTGGGAACTGTCCCCTCAGGATCATTTTGGATTCTCTGGTAGAGTGAGGAATTTTTGAAAACTCGGGAGTCGTGGACAGAACCCGGCCAACCACAGGTTACGTCTAACAAATGCATTTTGGAATCGCAGACTGCCTGAAGGACGGATGGAAATGACTTTCCTATTAAATGTAGTTTTCTGGACAGTGAGTTTGGTGGTTTTTAATGGGTATATGAACTGCCAATCAATGGCCACCAATTACCGCAGGAAACTGTTTTAACAGTGTTGGAAACTTTTTCACCAACTGGCCATTTTATGTATTGTCCAAGAAATTCTCGACAAACAATATCAGCAAGACGTTTCACAATAGTGAATACTGTATATTCACAAACTCCAAATTGGTCAGCAATGGCTTGAATTGTCATTTGAGTTGTTAGGTAGCGTATGAAAATTAATAATTGTTTTTCCATTGGTATTATTGTTTTGTCTTTAAATGCTTCAAACATTGACAAGAGAGATGTAAAGGTTTCTGGTTTCATTCTAAACCTTCGTTTGAAATCATCCTCTGTATACTGGGGAATTACCTCCTCAACATAAAAGGGAAATCGAGGGACTCTGATCCGACGCTGGGCGACCAGGCTCATCAGAGCAGAGCACATTGATGTTTGCATATGGATATGAGATAACCCGACTTCCTGATCTTCCATATCATCACTTTCTAGAAATGCAGTATGAAGGATAAGAGAAGCACATGCTAGGTTATGTCTTCTAGACGCCATGTTTGTGATTTAATTAAATTGTTCATTTGTTTCTTTACTGTAATCCGGATTGAAACCAGAACTGGTTTTTAAACTAGTTTCAAACCCATTAACCAGTTTATGAGCAACAAATTCGCCCTAACTTCCTCGAACAAAAATTACCGTTTCCTGTGATTTTTAAATCTTCCTTCTTCTTTCATGTTGAAACCCTTTTCTTAAAGTGTTCGTTCAATTGTATTTCCCAATGTATTAATGTGCTATTACAATGATAATGGGCAAACGTTTTCTATGTGGAACAAATCTTTGTCGATCGGTTAGCTTTCAATGAGTCAATTCTGGTTATAGGTGACAAAGACTTTAAAAATATACGTTTCATACGGAAGTTTTAAAAATCACAGATATATTTATAACTTCGCATAATTCGGAAAACCCCCGAATTGTGGTACATTTAAATAAGAAAAGCATACTGTTCCTCATAACTCTGTTTTGTCTGATGTTGAGATAAAGTAAGGTTTTTTTCTTGATATTGAATACAGTCATAAATATGTTCTTGCCTTTTAAAATATGAATTATTCCCAATATATAGGGTTTCATTTTAATTGAGCTTCCATCAACTGGATTTTAATAGTTGTAGTATTTAAATGTATCTGCATGTTCCAACTGCACCTTGACTAATTGGGTTTTCTTTTCCAGACAAGTAGTAATATGAATAACGAAACACTTCCGTCGTTAATTCGGAGTGGATGTACTTGTGAAAAATCTGCAAATTTCGATTTTCGCCCTAAAAAGAAGGGGAAAAAATTCCGGATTTACAAGGGAAATATGTATTCTTGTTGTACCGACATTGAACGTGCAGCAGTTAAATTTGACACTTCTCGTAAAGGGACAAAGGAAGCCATGGAGAAATATGTGTTGGAATCGCAGCTTGCTCATGGAATTGCTAGAAAGTTTTCAAAAGCGTGCAACGTTACAGTGAGTTTTCCGGAGCTTCACCTAGCTGTGATGGACAAACTGTCTGTGATTACAAACTCTGTATCGGGATGTAGAAAGCTCTCCAGTGAGGAGTTCGTGTTGTTCGAACCGTTTATTAGGGGCAGTATTGACCACTTTGTGACTTGCAAAGGTATCGTTACCGAAAATTGTCCGCAAATAATTGAAGAACTCTGCCATTTTTCATATCACGACTCCAATGGTACAAGTATTCTTCGGGGATTAAAAGGTTCCTGGAGAAAAGATGGCCGGGAATTTCAACTCGCATCACCAGCTACTGAAATGTTTTCTAAAGGAAGTTCTTGTGGATCTGAAAATCGAATGGCAGTTAAAAACTTTTTCGATAGCCATTATTGCACCCATCGTTGCGAGAAATGGCTTCAAGTCAACCCCAGTCGGGTCTTCATCACAATGCTTACATGATAATGAACCTTGCTGCCGTTGGTCCCCCGCCGCCGTATGATTAGAATTTTTCGAACATCAAGCAAGTTAGTTCATTAACTTACATTTAATCTACAAGCAGCATTCAAGTTATTGGTGATACGGAGCACATCACATGACTTCC
>CAJDSM010011963.1:0-12976 GCA_903981925.1 Ostrea lurida | reverse complement strand
CACGAACTTTACGGACAACCCTCGTATAAGATCAATAAAATTGGTGATTGCCTCACCCTTTACTACAAATTCTGCACCACTGTGAAATTTCTTGTTCAATGAGGGCTATTCTATTAATCTCCATTGTGAGAGAGTTTTAATGGGTCGTGTAATCATAACAATGAATTTTATTTTGAATACCTTGTGTGAACCACTGAGTTGGTCTCAGTATATGGGGACAGTTGTACACATCCAGGTGCTTGATTCTGGGTAAGCATACACCTATTGCCCTCATTCCAATATCTGTAATAACCGCAGGAGCTTCAGATACATTAGCCAGACCTTCCACAATTAGATCCTCATTGTCCCATTTGTCTACAAGATAAAATCAAAACTTAATGTAAAGTATATTTAGTGCAAATGCCCTGGTTTAGTACCGGTACAAAGTAGCAAATGTAGTTTGTCCATGCAGTATGTTCACTATATCCAATTTGATTAACATCAGCTCCTTAGATCCGCTCACTTACATCGCTAACTAGTGTAGCGATCTAAGTGAGCGTATCTAAGGAGTTGATTTTAATCAGATTGCACTATATCATAATTACCTGGAGCTGGGAAGGAATCCACAAATCCTAGATGTAATGTAGAAAACAAAGGAAAAGTGACATCAGCCATTACCAATGCAACAAACAGATTATCTTTCGTCAGAGATGGCTGGATGCTAACTTCTTCTACTCTGAAAAACCAAACATCTTCTCTGAATATTTCCTCCTTTACAATTCCAAAATTTATAAATATATTGTTCATAAGACTAGCAATGTTGACAGCATAAAAGAGGAGAAAATGTTTCATACACAAGGATGAGTATAGGTACCATGTAATATATAAGATTAAAAACAGAAATTAATATTTGGTTTCATTTACTTTTGGGCTGCAGTGATCATGAGGAAACCTAAATCCATTTCTAAGGCATGGCGACATGCTCCAAATCTGATACAGCGCAGCTGACGAAAGGCATTCATTTGCCAACTGTCTTGCACTACATGATGAATCAAGCCTCCTGAAAATAGATTTGACAGGTACATATATTGACCCACCTTCTATTAAAATCAATTTCTCACGAACAAAAATTCTGGTTCAGGAATTCATTAGATTTACAATTCTAATGTTCATGCCAAATTTTTCAAATTCCAACATGAATTTATAATACCATATAAGTAGAATTTTTAGCGAGACACAAATTTAGTGTTTTCTTCATAAAAAGTGGTATTTTATTTTAGCAGTAAATAATTTTAGCAATTTTTTAATCTATTACTTTGAAAAGCTCTACGAATGATTTGGAATGAATTGTTAGCGATATCTAATTTTAGCGATCTCGAAGCCCTCGCTAATAATGCCAAAATTAAATCCTCGCTAAAATTTCTGCTTATATATGGTATATGCACAGTGCACATTATAAACTATTATGATGAAATTCTAAAATTAATTTAATCTGACATTGAAAGCAACATTCACAGGAGAGGGCTTATATATATGTAGGATACCTCTATTGCCCAAATCCTTTTATGTTATTCAATAACATTTGTTTAAATTATAACATTCAGAGGAAATGATAAAACTCATAAAAGTAGACTTGATTATGGTTTACATATTTCAGATCTGATGAATCTACATGTATAAATCAAGACTAATAGGAATGTGGAGGGGCCAGTCTACCTTTCTCTCGACTTATCAAGATTTTCTCCCTCAAAAAGAAATCAGTGAATCCCTCCCCCACTCCTTTGAAATTGCATTTTATCATGTGCCAAAAACTATCATAAAGTTTATCTATAAAATATTTCCACTGGATGTCCAAGGATCAATCTTGACAAAACCAAAATTCATTATAGATACATGAATTTGTTATTTTCCCCCTATACATTTCTCAAAGGAAATGAAAATCTAAAGAATAATACCTGATAAACATACTGGAATGATCTTACAAGTTTTGAAAGTCAATTTCTATTAACGTTCTTCCCAGTACCAACTGCTAATTTCCTAATTATCACAAATAGTTGTTTCCCCAAATACTTATATCGTTAAATATTCTTTAATGTTATGTAGACATACAGATTACTATAACTATTTGAAAAGACTGTGGAATACCTATAATATCTATTTGTTGAGAGCCACGTAATTTTGAACTCCTGAACCTTCATTCTATGTACATTGTATGCCATAATATTAATTTATTCAAAATCAAGTTACATGTAACTAATGAATGCAGTCACAAAGCAATGTCATATAACAATATTTACCAAGAAATGGAACACGTAGCAGCTCAAGTCTTGAAAGGTACCTGGAGCTTGCAAGACTTGCCACAAGCGGGACATACTTTATCGCACTGGCGGGGCCTGAACAATGAGCCATGACAAATGTCTGCAATTTTGGTGCCATAAACTCATTAAATGGATTGGACTCATGAAAGTGTACCCATCGAAGCTGCAGATGCCTTAAGTTGTACATTTTAGGGAGGTTTTCAATCACAATGCCATTAAGATGCAATGATGTAATTTTTGCATTCTCTGCTAATGTTATAGAAGATGAACAATTGATAGGAAATGTTCCGTTTCTATTTTTGAAAGTTCCAAGAATTTCTAAGTGTGGAAAGAAGTCCATCATTGCATGTAGAAGAACAACATCTGATATCTCAATTCCTTTCAGATTTTTGCATTCTGAGAGAGCATCGATGATTCCTGGGAGTGTAAGCATGTCAACTCCACGCTGACGCCTTAGGTTAATAAAGCCCGGATGAAATCCGTATAGATATTCCAAATCATGGCACCGCTTTAAGAATACTGTAAGTGTGCTGTCAGTCAAGGTGTCACACATCCATCCATATATATTCTTCTCTGACATATCAATCTCTTTCTGGATGCGCAGATACATGGACACTGCATCTCTGAGTTTGTGATTCATACAGTCCACCCTCAATACGTGTCTTAGAGGCAAATATCCGAGAATATGGCAAATTACCTCTAGTGAGAGGCTCTGAAAATAATCTCTATCGCCTTGAACTAGCCTCATTTCGGTTTCCACGCCTTCAGACTTTCCTCTTGAGGTGTTTCTTGCCTTTCTTTTTCCTTTCATCTTTGTTTTAGTTTTATTTACAGCACAGCTGTTACCGGAAGTACATCATGGAATGTAAAATAGAAAATGAAGGGAATATCAATCCGGACAATAAACTTACTGTATGTATTTGCTTTTGAAATATCATGAAATCTTGTGGGCAAAGCCCTATTATTTTTAATGTTTATTGCCTTGGAGAACCTGTGCTTAGCGTATATGCATTATTCAGTGGCGGATCCAGGATTTGTCGAAAGGGGGGAGGGTCGGTTTGATAGATGGGATGAAGCCCAAGTGGCTTTTATTTAGTTATTATTTTAATGCATCTTAATAATTTTGGTCAAGAATGGGGGGAGGGGGGGGCTACTAAATCGGCCCCAGTGTTAATTATTCACAGCCTCGGAATTGTTTTGACTAAATCTATCAAAATTAATAACCTCTTGCTCTCTTCAAAAGAATAAACAAAGAGATCGAGCTCCAAATTAAATTTTGCGAGCAATAATTTCACTACAATGGTGTGAGCATTAAAATTTATAGTTGAATTGATGCGAGCATCAAATCAATTGCTATTGCACTCATCGACTTAATTAATATGCGCTGTAAATCATGCATTATAATTTAATTATTGCGCAGCAGTAATGGAATATTGATGCGCACATCAATTTCATTGATGAGAGCAATAATTATTTTGATGCGTGCACCATTCAATTATTGTGCGCAGTGATTGAAAGGATGATATCTTCAAATAATTAACAACATCCCCCTTTGTTTGAGTTTATATTAATTTAATTGACATTCCGTATACTAATCAACTTATTTGTGGTCGAACAATTTCCGATTGTGTCACAAGTTGTGTGTAACGCTGTCCCTGCCTATCTTTAGAAAGCAAAATGGCTTTACAGAGTAAAACATTGGTTTATTACATTTTTAAAACAATCTACATGTACACGTTACTATTGTCTTAATAAGGGAAATTGTAGTTTGCAGTACGGCGTTTTTGAATACTTGGATAATTCCAGCAGTTGTAAATGCCTCGTTAATTTGAGGTAGGACTGAGGGAGAAGATAATTCATTAATTGCTTATTTGGTATTCATCTTAAATCTAAGACAAGACTAAACATCTGAACTTTAATAGGGCCTGTACTCAAGTGACCATCTAATTAAAAATTAAAACTGTAAATTACTGGCGATAATTAGGGGGGGGGGGGTTATAACGGTAATTGAACAAACAGTACAAAATGTACATGTGCTACGTTGGCAGTATGCGGGGGATGCCCTAATACATACGAAATACGGCGCTTTGAATTGTGTGGATGGCCATTATAATATCTAGGGATGGTTGTACTTCTTTTATGTCATCTTCTGGACTTTCCAGTTGCATCGTTTGTTCTTAAAAAAAAGTAGATATTTGGGGGAGAGGACATGGATATATATTACATGTATTTTCAAGGGTGGCTGAAAGACATGGAGGCTTATAATCTTGGTCATTTCTCATCTGATCTAGGAAAACAGCTACACGAATATCAAATTTACTTAATCGTGCGAGATAAGTAGCTTTTTGCCTTAGTGGACGCCACACCTACCAGCACATTATTACTTATTAGGTTTGTTACTGTCTTCAGAAATCTGTCGGGTTGTTTAATTCCATAAAAGGAGAGGCTTTCGCCTCGCCTTCTATGAAATTGAACAACCCGACATATTTCTGTAGACAGTCAGTAACGAACCTAGTAAGTGTTTTGTTTTGTCGAGGACCAAATATAGATGGCATAATATAGTAAAATGTTAGTTTCAGTACAAAAAAAAAGAAGAAAAAAAAAGACGTAATTTAACGGCCGCCTTGTTGCCGTCTATATTTTGCTACTCACCATGTAAAGAAAGTTAGACGGCATTAAACCAATGACGAAGCGACATTGTAGTCCGGGGCAAAGCAAACAAATAATGGAGAGAGAAGCCTTTACCATTCATGTCCCCTGGGTCAGAGACTTAATGTTAGGATGGGTCGCCACTGCGACGAGTGTCTTTTGGTTGTTTTTTTTTTTTTTTTTTTCTTTTTTGGGGTTTCTTTTTGTTAAAATAATGAATATTTCCATAAAATTATTCCGAAATCTCAGACATCATACATGAGCATCTACCAAACGACTAATATTACAAGGAACACTCCATTGCTAAGTTGTCATTTATTCGGTAGACACGTTACATTTACTTTAAAATCAGGAAATTTCCCACCATCATATGCAATGTTTGTGCTATATATGAGCTTATTATGTCTCTCTAATACAATTTATAAACTGCACAAATATCTCAAACTTAAAAAAAAAACTAGATGTGTCGGTGCAACACGAATGCCCCCGCCTACACTAGTACAGTGAAGTATAATGAAGGAAATTCGTTAGGGTGAAATTGAAAGTTTTTCAAATGCATGAACTGTGGCGTATCCATATAAATGTGTGCAACCGTTGCAGAGATAATGAACGGAAATGGAAAATTTCTGATTTTTTTCTAAGTTTAAGAGGGCTAACTCTGTCAAAAATCATCGGACCATGACCAACTTCGAACTTGACCTGCATATTCCAATGACGTATCCATATACCAAATTTGAGTTGAATGTGTGCAACCGTTGCAGAGATAATGAACGGAAATGGAATTTTTTATTTTTTTTCTAAGTTCAAGAGGGCTAACTCTGTCAAAAATCATCGGACCATGACCAACTTCGAACTTGACCTGCATATTCCCGTGACGTATCCATATACTAAAATAGAGTTGAATGTGTGCAACCGTTGCAGAGATAATGAACGGAAACGGAAAATTTCTGATTTTTTTCTAAGTTCAAGAGGGCTAACTCTGTCAAAATCATCGGACCATGACCAACTTCGAACTTGACCTGCATATTCCCGTGACGTATCCATATACCAAATTTGAGTTGAATGTGTGCAACCGTTGCAGAGATAATGAACGGAAACCAAATGATGATGGAATGACAGAATGACGGAACAGGGTAACACTATATGCCCCCGGCCATTTTTATGGCGGGGGCATAAAAATGACCTAAGTTTAAGTATTAACACACTTTCTATTCATAAGCAAGATTTCACTGCCAAGTATGAGCTTTAAAGATTACAGGGTATATTATGAAAATATGGCACACCTTGGGACTGGAACTATATTTAGATGAGGCCTCTAGCCTCCATTATAACTATGCACCTTGTATGCTAAATGCCCAGAGTTCGAAAAAGTTTTAAAAATGCATTTCATCATGCAATTTAAATTATCTCCCTAGGACCTAAATCCATGGTCTTCATTTTGACAATTTTGAAAGAGGCCTTCATGACTTAGTTTTGCAGATGTCCAGGAGTGGGACTTTCAAACATATAATGTAATCCACATAGTCCAAAATGAATTAAGCTTTACCTAAGGGCCATTAATTTCACAACTTTTGTAGTTTTTTTCCCAGATGAAGAACTCCACCCCACAGCCTGAATTTCCAAACCCTGGGGCCATAAATTTTTACAAATTTTGGTAGAGGCCTCCATGATCTATACAACTGTGAACCAAGTTTGTTTCCCAGACATTCAGGAATAGAAAAGATATTTAAACATTCAATGCATTTCCACCATGATTTTTTATATATCACAGTCCTTTTAAAAACATGAACATTTGTTCTACAATTTCAAAAGTAGCTATGCATTCAAGTTTTATACAAGATGTCTAGAATTCGTAGATACACAGCAATTTTCTTTTTAGAAAAAAATCCCAACAACATTATAAACCATTATAACTTATTAAGCAGCCAAGTTCAAATAACTAATATCCAACATAGCATATCACTTAAATTTCTCCAAGAGTTGATTCAATTCCTGTGAAATCTGTTTCACTCTTTGCAAAACATGTTCTCTTTCTGTTGATAAAATGTGCTTGCCAAATTTCTGCAAAAATTTATCAGGATGCCATCTCTTCATCTGGTCCCTCAAATATTTCTTCCTGGTATCATTCTTGGTTAAATCATGAAAGAGAAAGTCTTCCAACTCGCTAACACTGTCTTTGAACGGCCAAGGAATTTCAGAGAAAGGAAGTTGCTTTATCTCAATGTTCTCGGATAGAGTTTGCCACTTCTTTTCATACACATCTTTCTTGTGCTTCTTGTAATTTTGTTGCGCTCTTTTCTGATTTTCCTCGTATTTTTTTCTCATTTTCTCTCTTTCTTTTTTGAGTTTAGAGTTAAAGTCTTCTTCCTTAGTTTTTGTTTTCTTGCTTGAGCGTGGTAAAGATGTGCTGTGCTTACGTTTTCTATTATATTCATAGTTCATTCTCTCCGACCAATCATCATAGCCCTCAGTAAAGTCTTCCTCTTTTGACACACCTGTTTGCGTGAAAAAAAAATTAAAATCCATTCATATGTAAAAGTTCTAAATCACTATCAGTAGTATCATATTTCATATAATTGAAATAGTTTCAATTTAATTAGACTATAATTTTAGATTTTATAATAAAGGAATAGAATTTTAAATTTTACAACCTCCTGAAAACGTGCCCCATTCCTCCTGATACTCGTGATCTATCTCATCAGCAAGTTTATCTTCCCAGTTTTCATGGCTATCTTCACACTGTACCAAACAAAGAAAAACTACATGTATGAATGTGCATCAATACTCTTCCATTTGTGTTACTTTATCGGCACTCGATCCACAAATACCAATTACATGAACATGTGAATTCATTTAAAGGAGCAAGATAAAAGCTCAATATCTAACAAAAGACTACATTGGCCCCTCTTTTAAACTAGGCTTGATAAATCTTGATTACCAAGTACAAGTTACAACAACACAGTTCTAGCACTGACCTGTGCTTCTTCATATTTCTCCTTTAACTGGTCCAGAAGGTCACGGCAGGTGACATCCTCATGGTTCCTCCACTTCAGGGACTCTGGATGTTGCTCAAGGGTAGGCAAGATAATCAGACTATAAACTTAAAAGTAAATATTAGCCCCTTAGGTATGCCAACCGAGAGAGTAAATATCCAGAGCATACAAGTATACAATTACATGAAACAATGCTATTAATACAGTGTATACTACAGCAGTTTATAACTGGAGTTATGTATCTCTTATTAGAGCATTTATGTGTACATGTAAAAAGTTTCATCAAAATCAGAAAATCAGAAAAACACATACAGAAGGTGTTCAAAGTAATAATTCATCTAATTATCCTATGTTTAGTATACATATGTATACATGCCACCAAGATTTCTGTCAAAATTGACACTATAATACAAAATATTCATGTAATCTTAATGAGTGAAAAGTCTAATAGAAATCATACAAAATCTGTAGGAGGAATAGTTTTGAATGGTTTTATTATTTTTTTTTTTACAGACATCAGGCAGATACATGTAGCAACAGATGCCTTGACCATTGGATAAGAGTAATTACCCATAATTTTTTTACACATCAATCTGTATACTGCATACTCAGGAGCAGTATATCATTGACAAAACTATAGACCTGTCCACATAATCATGATGACATGCCCCAC
The DNA here is from genome assembly GCA_903981925.1 of Ostrea lurida. Lineage (NCBI taxonomy): Eukaryota > Metazoa > Mollusca > Bivalvia > Ostreida > Ostreidae > Ostrea > Ostrea lurida. Next base: position 4,364 of record CAJDSM010011963.1, on the reverse strand, counting down.
TCTACAATAGTTCTTGTATAGCAACAAAATATCATAGTACAAAATGTACTTACAACTATTAACCTCAGAACTTTCCCGAGTTTTTAATGCCTGTTTTAAGGCAATGTGCAGGGCTGTATTCCCACAGTCATCTTTAATAGACACATCTACTCCCTCTTTAGTAAAAAATCTGCAAAATTAATTAAACAATTGTTATATCTGTGAAGGTACAGATTATGAGATATATGATGTAAAGTTCACCAAGCATAATTAAAGGCAATTTTCTCAATCAACAAAGGAAACTTTAATCTGGTTTACAAAGTAGGACAATTTATCTATGAAAAAGAAAATTGCTCTGCAATACTCTCCTGACCAGCACTGACAAAGAAAGGGCACCATAAACCAGTACATGATATCCCTGCATACATTATTGACATAGGGCTAAGCATAGGTTTAGGAGGAGTTGTGAAGATGAAGTATTTTGAATAGAAAAAACTAAGTCCAAGGGCCACAACTCCTTTCAAAAACATTGAACAGCATTCTCCTTGCAACATGCACAACTCCAAGTTGTGATCTTTCCTTGTACCATGTTTCAACAAAATCCCCCACAAAGGTTTAGGAGGATTTGCTAAGACAAAGTACTTTGAATAGAAAAACCTATGTCCAAGAGCCAAAAAATCCTTTAAAAAACATTGGACAGCATCCATTTGTAATATGTCAATCAACACATTGTAATCTTCCTTTGTACAAACTTTCATTAAAATCCTCCAAACCGTTTAGAAGGAGTTGTGAAAGCAAAATATTTTGCATAGAAAAAGAAAGTCCAAGGGCTGTGACTCCTTTAGAAAAATCGGACAGCATTCCCTTTGAAACTCCCCATTCATCGTCGGAACCCATGGTTGATTACGCTTCGTTAGAAATGCAATCAACTGTGGGCTCTGACAATGCTCCCATTATGATCTTTCTTTGTACTAAGTTTCATTTAAATCCCCTAAAAGGGTTTTCTCAGAGTTGTGAATACAATTTGAAAGTATTTTACATAAAAAGACTGAAAGTCCAAGGGCAGTAACTCGTTTAACAAGATGTACGTGTTTGTGAAACACGAATGCCCCCGGATTCCACATGCCAGTGGAAGGGGCTTTCCAAAGGGATTATGCATGTAAAATTTGAATAGTCTATTACTTGCCATTCGGCATTCAAAAGTCATGGCCACTATTTAAGTTTTTGAAAAGTAGGTCAAACTTCAAGGTAAAGGTCAGGAGGTCAAATATTTTGGTACCAGTAGAAAGGGTTTGTCATAAGGAACACACATGTGAAATATGAAAGTCCCATCACTTGCCATTGAAAAGTCATGGCCAATGTTAAAGTTTTTGAAAAGTAGGTCAAACGTCAAGGTCAAGGTCAGGAGGTAAAAAATGTTGGTACCAGTAGAAAGGGCTTGTCATAAGGAACACACATGTGTAATATGAAAGTCCCATCACTTGCCATTCAAAAGTTATGGCCAATGTTAAAGTTTTTTTGCGGACAAACGAAAAAAACAGACAAAGTTGAAACGGACAGACCAAAAACTATATGCCCCCGAATCAAAGATTCCGGGGGCATAGAAAACATCAGACAGAATTTTCCTTGTTATATGCTTTCTGATCTTTCTTTGTACCAAGTTTCATTAAAATCACCAAAAGGGTTTTATAATACTGTAAAATGAGAATATTTAGCGCACTATTTATTTAAGTGCCATTTATAGCGATGACATACGATTGCGCTAAATATAATTGTGCGCTAAAACGTTTTTCCTGGCATAAAGTCATTGACCAAGTGTTTTCGTTGCGCTAAAATGAGTTTGCGCCAAAAGGTTTTCAATGCTGATTGCGCTAAAATATGTTTGCGCCAAATATTCTCATTTTACAGTAGGAGGAGTTAAGACAAAGGTAAAAGGATAAACGAACGAGAACAGTATCACATATTTAAATATGCCCGCATTTTTATACAGGCGTATAAAAATGATCATTCATAATATCAACAATATCAGTAATCGATTGAAAGAATCAGTATTAGAATACAGCTTACAAACTAACCTATATCCATTAAAATCGTGGTATTTGCAGCAGTAATGTAGAAGTGTCTTTCCATTGGAGAACTGAAGGTGTTGGATATCAATATCATGTTTCCTGATGTAGGACTTTAACTTGGCTGGTCTACCATCTTTAATCAATTGTTTAAGCTTTTTACACATTTTTTTGTCCATTTTGAAATAGTCTCATCACTCATGTCCATTTCACAATTAGTCCCATGGAAACTGTAAATATACATCAAGCAATCAATTTTTACACATCTCCACAATTTCAATACAATAATGAATAAATCTTTAAATTAAAAAAATACACAATTAGCAAACTTCTTCAATCTTGTTACTGTCTGATTAATTCTCCCAAGTCATCATTCATGAATGCAAGCCTGTAATGTCCAAATAGACATATTTCTTCCACATCAGAGACTTTCAGTGTGACAATGCACTACCAAAGATCTGTATACTGCATCGTCAGCACCGTAAAAATATGGTGGCACTTGTAAAGTAGGTCAGAGAATCATGTACAAGTGCCACTGTAGATAAATGTATAAACAAATACATGATGCATTTGAAAAGGCATACAATACATACATGTACATTAACAATACTCTAACTTCTGTTTAAGTAAATCCAATCAGTCTTATTAACACCTGGGTACCCCATATTAATATCAGAAAAGCAGAGTTTTTGAAATTGTCAATCTGAAGATTTTGCATTTAACCCAGTATCCAATCAGAATGGCAAAGAGCAACCGTATATTTCATAACTAAATTGTTATTTATTAGGCACGTTATAAATTCAGTTATTAAAAAAGCTTGAAAGGTATGTAACTCTCAGCAAAGCGTGTCCTATTTCGAACACAAAGCCTTTACTATTTGAGTATTTCTATGTGAATTTAATGTACCCTGATGGTCGGAAGGTTTCTCAGTGTGCTAGTCAACTCTCATAGATTACCCTGAAAAAAAAACAATCTAGCTATCTATATTGCTATATTGTTCTCTTTGGACAGTGTGAATGGACTTGGTTGGTTTCCATGTATACATACGTTTGTCCATGTTTCACAGACACATATTTTCTGTTAAAGACACTCTTGTGTATGTAGTTTTGTATGTGCTGCTTTGGGTAGAAGTGGATATTTTACATAAAATAATCATCCTATAGCACTGTCTCTTGCTATAATCTACAGACAGAAGTTTAATTTTTCAATTTCATCACTTTTATGTTTAAAAGTATCTCTATACATTATGTATCTGATTATTCTACATGAGGCAGAAGTGGATCTCTAGTTTTGTATCCTTTAGCACCGACTCTTGCCCTGCTTCTTGTTGATGTATCAGACATATACGAGATATTTATATATGTTATGTATGTACTAACTGCAGAGAAAAATGTAGACATTTGATTGGACGACAAAGCCGTGTCATGAGGCCATATACCCTGTCAAGAATAGATGGGATACAAATGGCTTCCATGTTAACCGCCTCGTAAATGAAATCCCTACGTTTTGCATTTATCCATCTTATAGTTTGAGTATTCTCAAAAATTATTTGTAAAAGTACATTTACTTATTTGATAATTATTACCAAAACTCCGCTCATGACGTAATACAATAATACGGTTGCGTGTTTGTAAAACAAGTTTACCGTTTGTGACGTCATAGTTGAGACGACTGCACCATTTGGTTTTAAAAGGCTAATATAAACGTTGCGTGCCTAGATTTCACACTTTTTTCACATTAAAATGCAATGTTATAATTTAAGAAATAAATACAATTGTTCTTTTAAATTATTAACTGAAATGCGGATAAATGTTGTACATAATAAATTAAGATTTTCTTCACTCAACTTTCCTTTTTCCTCAAGAGTCCTGCCCCTCTAGCTTTTGACTGTTCAATTTTCAAATTGATCGCTCTGCAGGTACATATTCGTTATATGATTCTTGGCAGGGTTATGGACTCATATTCCTGTCAAAGTGTATATTCTCCCTCGCCTGGCGGCTCGGGAGAATATAACTTTGAACAGGGAATATGAGTCATATACCCTGCCAGAATCCATATAACTAATAATGTACACCTTCAATATCAGATTGTGAATATGTTTGTATGTGTGTGTCTGATATGCAACATGTTATAATCTACAGACACAATCTTAATGTTTCATAGTTTCAATTTATTACAAACTGTTTCACATATACATGTATTTGCTTTTAAAGACTGTGTATGTAGTATTGTATATGCTGCTTTGGGGTAGAAGTGGATATTTTACAATCGTCCTATAGCACCAAGTCAAAGTCAAGTCAAGTAAATTTTATTTAAAGT
>CAJDSM010011960.1:0-10562 GCA_903981925.1 Ostrea lurida | reverse complement strand
GTTTTCCATTTAGGATTCTTGTACAGCATTGAAATTTTTTCACAATATTTCTCCCCCAAGAAGCCCAAAATAAGTTTGCGTTTCAGCTGGATTGGTGCATTGCATTACTTAGTCCGTTACCATTTCAGCTTCATAATTGTGAAAACTGGTCAGAAACACCCAAGTCTCACAGTATTAGACAGATAGATCATTGAAGCAGTCTGACAGATTTGAAGTTGTATAATTTGATCATCTACTTAATTTCAGTGCAGAAACTGTGATTACCAAGAAGAAGCCACCAATCCATGTATTTATGTCAACAAAATCACACATGAAGTCGAGTAAGTGAAGTTAGTGCATAGTATCTCGCTCTGACAAAGGGTATAATGCTCAAATTCTGTCAAAAATACAACTTCAAGATATTTTTTTTCAACACGCACACATACAGTACGTACAATTCTGACTTATAATTGTTGTTATGCATAGTTTTTTAGCTCACTTGAGCTAAAAGTGGGCTTTTCAGATCACCTCAGTGTGTGTCGTACGACGGACGGTCTGTAAATTTTTCACATTTTCAACTTCTTCACAGGACCACTTGACCAATTTCAACCAAATTTGGTGCAAATCATCTTTTGGTGAAGGGGGTTTAATTTGTTTAAAAGAAGGCCCCATGTCTCTTCAAGGGGAGATAACAAAAATCATGCAAAACTTGGGTGGGTCATAGAATCACTGGGCCAGAAAAGCTGAAATAAATATCAAAACTTTTAGACTTAGTTTGTTCAAATCATGACAGGGGGGGGGGGCTAGGTTTTGAGGCCGCACAATAGGGGATGAAAGTTTTACATGCAGATATGTAGGAAAAATCTTTTATAATCTTCTCAAGAACCACTGGGCCATAAGAGTGTTCTATTGATTTGGGGCGTTTTGAGGGGGAGGAGTAGTCCACCCTTAATATGCATTATTTTTACCGATTTTAATCAAAATTTTAAACAAAAGAGGTGGGTCCAACCCAACTCACTTCTATGGATCTGCCTCTGGGAAGAAATGTTAAGAAACAGAAAAGCTATAAATCAATTCAGGACAGTGTTAAAAAAAATTGATCTTCGTTTATTTGTTTGGTTTTGTCCAATATTTATTTCTCTTGCAGCAACCAGTGGTGAATTAGTGATATTTCCTGTTTCAGTGAGCTGACCCAAATTATTGGAGACGTGATAGCAGACCCTACCTTGCCCCGCACTGAAGACCATCCGTGTCCCAAATGTTCCCACAAAGAGTCCGTTTTCTTCCAATCTCACAGTACCAAAGCTGAGGTAAGTATCTAACACATGAAAAAAATGAGTTCTTCATGACTGTCTTCAAGTTTTTAGAAAGATTGTTGTATACTCTGTAATACATTGTATTAATTATCTTGTAGGAAGGTATGCGACTCTACTATGTTTGCACCAATTCGCAATGTATTCATCGATGGACCGAGTAGACTTAAAGACCATGGCTCATGGACATTTCTTCATATACTCTGTACAATTCATGGACATCAGTATCCATTACATTTCTCTCATCACCATGGAGATCATTTTCTATCATGTTTCAAGATTTGCATTTGTTATTCATGAAGAAGTTGCAGATAGCATAATGAAAACAAATGTTTAATATCAATAATAAAAACTTATGTACAGCATCGCGTGGCAAATTCTTTTAGCTTCACTGAACCGAAGCTCAAGTGAGCCTATTCTGATCGCGCTTTTTCCGTCGTCGTCGTACGTCCCCTCGTCTGTCCGTCTGTCCCGTTAACTTTCCTCACTTTTTCGACTTCTTTCTCAAGAACCGCTGGGCCACAATTCAACCACAAACTTGGTACACATCACCTGGCTGGGCAAAGGGCCTTCCGTTTCGATTCAAATGAAGGCACCAGCCCCCTTAAGGGGAGATAATCACCGAAAATTGCAAAAATATTGTGGTGTTTATTAACAAATCCTTCTTCTCCAATGACCACTGGGCCAGGAAAGCTGAATTTACTAATGGAAGCTTCCTGATATAGAGTTGATTCAGTTTGTTCAAATGATATGACCGGGGTAACTCTGGCGGCCACAATAGGGATCACAAGTTTTACATATGTATATAGGGAAACATCTTAAAAATCTTACTTGCTCAAGAACCACTGGCCAGTAAGCTAGATTTATAGGAACTCACGAATAGTGAAGATTCAAAGTTTGTCTCAAGATCATGACCCCCCGGGGGTACCGATGAGCCACAATGGGGATTCCAAAATTTCACATCATAAGTATATAGGCGAAAAATCATTTTAAAAAATCTCTCTACTCAAGAACCACTGGGCCAGGAAAGCTGAGATTTATTATGGAAGCTTCCTGGATAGTAGAGGAGATCAAGTTTGTTCAAATCATGCCGACCCGGGGTACGATGGGGCCCACAATTGGGGATAAAAGTTACATCATGTATTATAATGCGAAAAATCTCTTAAAAATCTTCTTTCCCAAGAACCACTAGGCCAGGAAAAGCTGAGATTTTATATGGAAGCTCCTATTATAGTGGACATCAAGTTGGGTTCAACATCATGACCCCCAGGGGGACGAGGGAGCCCCAATTTGGGGATCAAAGTTTTCTTTACATATGATTATATAGGAAATATATCTTTAAAAACTCTATCTCTCTACAAGAAAACACGTAGGCCAGGACAAGCTGCCGATTTATATGGAACTTCCTGCATATATGAGATTCAAGTTTGTTCAATATCATGGACACCCAGGGATATTGCGATGGGGGCACCTCGATCAATAGGGTCGGTTCAAAGTGTCTTCGCGTTACTATGTATTAGTATTAACGAAATATCTTTAAAAATCTAATTCTTCTCAAGACCTCAATGGGCAGGTGAAAGCTGACGGACTTTATATGAAAGCTTTCTGCTATAGAAGGAGATTTAAGTTTTGTCAAGATCATGACCCCGTGGGTCATGGGGGCCCCATTAGGATGCATAAGTGTTTGCAATGAATTATATATGGGAAAATCCTTAGAAATCTCTTCTTTCTCCAGAACCACTGGGCCAGGAATTGCTGGCATTTATATGGAAGCTTCCTGATATAGTTGGCGATTAGTTCTGTTCAATCATCATACCACCCATGGTACGATGGGGCCCCATGAAGGGATCAAAAGGTTTTTACATTTGAATATATATTAAAATCTTCTCAAGACACAAAAGACACATTTACTTAAAGCTCTGATATAGAGCTCGCACGGCACACCCGCTCACTCAGGTTGAGTCGAATGGGTGCCCATCGGCCTCTGTATTCATTATATCTATAAGAGGCCCACTGACCATTACTGCACGGCTGCGTATCATTACCCATAAAAGACATCTCGATATTTTGCATTTAAAACCTATGTAATCTATTGTTCAAGTTTAATATGTCCTTCAAAATGAATTTAAAGAAACCACATTGCTAACTTTAATACCCAGTGTGTTTCAACTTTTGGCCTCCAAATTCAATAGGGAACATCTTCCATTGCCCAGGGTAGTCCATATCATGTATTGTACGATTAATAATCAAGGTAAAAATTACCTTTATTGAAGAACAGAGCATTAATTCCCTCAACAACAAAAACTACTAGAATGACTAATTTATTTACGAATTATAATAAAATAAAACAGAATAAACACTCTCAATACTAAAGAAAAAACAACTTACACGTTTAGTCCGGCCCCGGCGTTTAATAATAAATTCCTAAATTTACATCAGCGAAACTTCCTTCAGAATCAATAATATCCCGAGTTTTAAATCACACAATCTTACACATTCAAATCACGAGTGTCTAACCATTCATGCAAGTCACTGGTCTTATTATATATAATCTGCAAATTTCTAGAACACGCTTAAGAAATATTGAAGTATGTTAACCTTTTGACATAATCAGACAACTGCATTTCTAGACTTTTGCTAGTAATCACACCCGTGTTACTAAAATAAAAATCAATCTGTCTAAAACAAGGTCATATAATTTCTCTAGACATTCGCGCACCCAAGTACACAAAAATATAGTGTATGAATGGTTACTCTAGGTGCAAAGATAATGCTCTATAACCTTCCGGAAACCATATTGCTACTTTGCGTCAAGTGTGATCTGACATTTTATTGCCCAATTGTAAGAGAACACATCTTCCCATTGGTAGTTCCAGATTATGATAGGTTGATTGATAGAATGGCGAATAATTACTTGCTCCCAATAAACCAAGATTCTAATATAATTTTTCACACAGAATGTTCTAAGACCCATGAAGTGTCATCCATCTTGAACCAAGGCACTGTAAAAAAGTGGTTTTAATTTTTCACCCAAGTGCATGAATTTGCCATGAGTTTCACCAAATTTTGGCCTGGAACAAAGCATCATTGACCTTTGAAAGGTGATTCTGGTTAAGTCACAAACTGCATTGTAATTTTCACAGATTTTGCTCTTGGTCCCAAAGTGGTGACTTCAGATATAGTCAAATGCCAAAATGAACTACCAACTTTATGAAAACGGGCGACTATTGTCAGCTTCATCACAACGTTCCCATACTATTAGTATTCCATTATTCACCTTGCATATTGTGTGTTATGGTCTCCTCAATTTATTTCGATTACTCAAGAGCTTGTTCTGGTATGGATCTAGTTTTTGAATCGAGCAAGCCTCACTTACAGTAAAATTTGTTGTTGCAGGCATTCTCCAAAAGTCAGTTAACAGGCAGCATTTCGTAATTCTAGGTCGTTATAATTTGTTTCCCAATTGACCTAATCATAGAGTCCAAATGTTATCTGATTTTTCGATGGCCATTGTGAGCGTTTTCACACATCTGATTGACTACGGATTTTCCGTACCCCTGATCAAGACCTACGGCTCACGCAGAGTGACCGTCAACAGGGGATGCTTACTCCTATCCTAGCACCTGAATCCACTCTGGAGTGTCCAGGGGTCCGTGAATGCCCCTCTTGTTTTGATTTTATTTATGACTTGCACAATTGACACTGATTGTTATCTTTGCCTTTACATGTCCGGCTAACTTTTTACAGAGTACATTGTACCAAAATTGTAATATTTACCAGAATAAGCCCAAGAAGTGTTGACTCCTGAGCCAAAGTCACAATGCACATGTAGTTTTATCATGTCTGATCCATTACTCTTCACTGTGCAAAGTGGTCCTGACCTAAAGGGTGTGTCAGAACCTTGAGACAAGTTATGATCAAGGTCACAATCATATGGTTTAAAACATTGCCCTGGCAGAACTTCTACTGAGGATCAACTTCAGCAGATAACTTACACCCACTGATGAAATGGCATGTTCAAATTTTTATACACATTAAATGGCAATCCATTACATATTTGACTTGCAAAAAAATTTACCCATCCCAAGCAGCATGGCCCGTGAACCAAAGATAAGAACACACTCCCACCCAGGTCCTCTACTTTAAATATTAAAATTGGGGAAAGTGATAGGTTGTAAGCCAATCAACTTTTCTGAAAAACTCCATCCCAGGATACACTTGCACCAATAATAAAACTGATCATTTTCTTTCCACTTCCACAAGACACCATGACCTTAATTAAGACAATTAACTGGGAAAGCAATTTACACATATCAAATATTTATTGAAAGTATGCTTGTCTGTGCGTTATAAAATGTACCACTCTTTTGTACAAAATACAGTAGCTAATACAAATTGACAGATATAACTATAAATCAACAGGTACTCTTGGTACATGAAACAAGATGTCAAAAAATATACATTTGAAACAAATTCATCACTTGGGAGTAGGAACTTCCACTTGGGTCTAAATCAGTCTAATTAAAATCACCCAATCTATCACCCACACTTCTTTCCTTAAAATAGAGTGCAAGGAGTGAGGGAGGGGGGTGTTAATCAGATAAATAAAGATCATCAAAATTTTCACAAAATGTCATATCTATGACTGAAATAAAACAATGAAACTGCAACCATAATATAAATGTTCGTAAACGCAATCCACAATCCATAATATAGTACCTATCATATAATATAAGTACCAAACAATATAATATAGTACCATCATATAATATAGTAACCATAATATAATATAGTACCATACATATAATATAGTAACCATAATATAATATAAGTACCAACTTTCTGAGAAAACCTGTTCCCTCACTGCTCGAGTTTATGTGCTCAAATTAACAGCACATTCACAAAATAAGCAGACTACTAAAACCCCTAACAGTCAAAGGAGTTTCTGGCTTTCTGAAAGAGACCTTGAAAGAAATTTTTCAAAGGAAACTTGTTTGACTTGTATGCAGTTGGTCCATGGAGAGACCTGGCGCCATGTTCTGCCCATCTGGGTTTCTCTACGCTCTCTTGTGACTTGGGATGATGACTCTTGGAGAAGTTGCTCTGTACTGGTTTCTCTACGCTCTCTTGTGACTTGGGAAGATGACTCTTGGAGAAGTTGCTCTGTACTGGTTTAACTATTTTTTCTCCATTCTTTGCATCCATTTTGTTTCTGGTAAACGAGGAGGAAGATTTGCTAGAGTGGGAGGGATAAATCACCCTGGACTTTTTCTGGGCTCCTTCAGTGTTATCTGATGCTTTCCTCTGCTTGATATCACCACTGCTTCCAGATGCTGCCAGGTTTTGGACTGATTTGGAGCTCGGGTAATTCCCTTTGGTCAGGGTCTGGGCTCCCTCTTTGGTGTAAAATCCACCTTGACTTTGACCATAGTATTGGGTTCCCTCCTTTTTGAAAAATCCATTTCCAGGTTGACCTTGAACATGGGTTTGGATTCCCTCTTTTCTGTAAAATGCCCCTCCAGTTTGACCTTGACTGTGAAGTGTAACACACTTTGATGTGGACAATTCCCTAACACCCTTCCTTTTGTTTTCTGATTTAATGTTTGTTATTGTGTCATCTTTACCAACCACATGACTCCTAGTAGACACAGATTTATGGCATGTCCCATGTTCTCTCCTTTCATGCACTATAGCCTTGTCATACGGAGTAGTCTGCTCTTGAGAAGTTCCACATTTATCCTTTCTACCAAAATCTTCCTGCTTACTCTTCCTTAAAACACTGGTCTTGGTAGTAGAAATTTTCTCACAATGTTCAACCTTTTTTGTCAGTAAATTGTGTTTCTTTTTGAGAACGTTCGCTGTACTGGGTGACCCCCTTTTCCCTAAGTGCTCTCCATCCCGCTGCACTTCTGGCATCTGTTCTACAGCACAAGCTTTAGTTGGTGGAGGATGAGGGCATTCAGATGGCATTGGTTCATTCTTTTTGTATCGCACTTCTTTGTAACTTGTTGAATTGTAAAACTGTTTTAATTTGTTTATATCGCTGTGCATCTGGTGATGTCTCTCCTTCACTCCGGGAGATCGCTCGACTTCTGACAAATGTGACCTTCCTGTTCCCAATAGGACATTGGATTTTCTGTTATGATGTTTCACTTTAACATCAACAGCACTAGTGTGTTGGGACTTTTGCGAAGATTTTTGAAGATAAGATTTTTGTTGCTGTAGCAAACTCAATTGCGGCTCACAGGAAGCTAGATGATGATGTTCAGATTCCTCTTTTGGGAGTTGATTACTTGTAATCACTGCAGCTCTACTTTTCAGTGAGGTGTTTGTTTGGTTGTTCAGTCCACATAATGGAGGGCTCTTTAGTTGGTTGTTCAGCATCTTTTGTTCCGGCCCATTGCATGCAAGAGGGAGTACTTCATCAGATGGATATGGAACCTTAGAAAGGTTCTCTGGGAGTAACTTCTGTGAGGATTGATTAATCAATGGAGTTTGCTCTTTTTCATCAAGGTCCTTTATTGCTTTCTCCTCCATGTTTGGCTGTCCTTGTTCAGTGTAACCTGCTACATCCATTGTGTCCCCTTCATCATCTGCAGACTCTCCAGTCTCTTCCTCCATCTTGTAAAGCTCAATCTGCCCCAGGGTTTCTGGTTCCGTCATAGCCTCGTTCCACTTTCTGCGGATTTCCCGCGGAAGCGCCATGCTTTCTTCCTTGTGGAGGTTATCAGCCACTTCTAGAGCAAGACCATACAGTTTGTCCATCATAGCCTGGGGATACCGGCAGCTATACACCATTACACTGCTGTAGCAGTACGACAGGCTAACGAGGTCCTCGCGGGGGAACTTGTTCCAATGAACCGTCAGGAAACGCCGTCTTCTCTGCCAGAAAGCCAGATTTTCCTGCTTACCCCTCATCCTCTCAATGTCCTCTTTCAAGGGTTGCATGATTTCATCTGAAAGCAACAAAACTAAAAATATAATTTCAAAATAAAGTTACAAGTTATTTAGGATTCATTCAGAATGAAAGAAAAAGTGAGCAAGCTCATATATACCCCATGCTCCAACATTGATCGAGAATGCTGCACATTATGAAAGGTAGTTTTGGGCAATCATGCAGGTAGAAAATCGTAATTGAATATTGGTTATAAATGGATACACATAATCAATAACTATTTTTAACTACGATTTTTTTTTCTAAAATAAAATAAAGAGATCTTTTCATAAAACATACAAAAACAACAATTTTATCCTTCTTCCACTCAGTGTTTAATTGGTAAACAAATTGAGTCAAAGGGATATAAATTCATCCTTAAAAAAACCAAACCAGAATTTCCTGTAAATATGCACATCTATCCGGTATGTCCTTATTGAATACAAAGTTTCCTGAAACTCTGTTGATCAGTTTCAGAGGAGCAAAGTTGCACTGACAAACTGTATCAGTAGTATAAATTTTGGCCAAATTTCTAAGTCCGAAGGGGGCATAACTCCCAGAAAAAAATTAATCAGAATTTAATGCACATCTACACGGTATGTCCTTATTAATTACAAAGTTTCAGGAAACTGTTGACCGGTTTTAGAGGAGTTGCGCTGACAAACTTTTTCTGAAGTTCAAAAGGGGCATAACTCCAAGAAAAAAATGAATAAGAATATATGCGCATCGATCTACACGGTATGTTCTTCATAACTACAAAGTTTCACGATAACCTGTTGAGCAGTTTCAGAGGAATTGCGCTGACAAATTTGATTTTGGTCAAATCAGATATTATTATTATGCAATGCGTCCGAGATAAGAAGTCGATCGTGCGCATTCACGCACGAGAAGATCTCATCTCTGTCCACTTACGAGGATCATGAATTGTACAAATGTACCCTTTCGTAACGTGTGCCTTTGAATAGCAATCACTAACATAAAGTGAGCATAAACTGCATTAAAGTACGTAAACACACTCACTTACCTCATAAAGAGTACGCACGTGTTCCTCTGTCAAACGCAAAAAATCACGTGACGAAGCCAGGTCAAGTGATTGGTTGTCTTAGAGGTACAGCGCAAAGCACGCAAATCATTACTTTGTCAAATAAAGAACAAATGAGCAGAGTGGGAGGCGCAAAAGTATGTTTTTGCCCCCACCCCCCACTCACTTTTGTTCAAGCCTAACTTTTTTTTTCTCTGCAGCATGTTCCTCACAATAATCCTGTCCTTCAAGCTCTCCCCCCCCACCCGCTCCCCTACATAATTTACTGGGTTGTTTTTTTTTTCTTATTGCCCCCCCCCCCCCCTTTGGCGTTTATAGAAGTTCTCGCTCACACACTCGTTCACCCCCCCCCCCTTCCACTCACTTATCATGTCTACTTACTTTTTTTTTTTTTTTTTTGCTCTGTCACAGCACATTTAGAAAAGTTTTGCCCCCCCCCCCCTCCCCATTTAGTGTTTTTAAAGTTTGTCCCCACTTTTTGGCGATTTTTAAGGTTTGCCCCCCCCCCCCTACATTCCGTGTTCTAAGTGGTTCCTTCTTTCTTCTTTTTTGACTTGTCACATTATTTTAATGTTTGCCCCCCCACCCCCCTTTCAAAGAACACTCCTAAGCCATAGTGCCGTAGAACTTGGTTGTCTCTTTTGAAACTGAGGGGGGGGGGGGGGTGACTTCTAAAATTGTGGCACCCAAGCAAAAAAACAAAAAATGCAACAACATAAGAGTCACTGCATCTGTTTTGAATGGGGTATAGGGGGCATACTTACGTACCGCATCTCTTAAGCCACATTAGTATCATGTAAAAAAAAAAATTACTTTCACGATAATCGTGATATAACGAGAAAAGTATTCTTCGTTATTTACGAGATAATTATCTCGAGTGACATGCTTCTTAATTATTGGGACTGCATATTAAAAAAAGGACCACATAAACAGTCACATCTGTTTCTGTAAATTACTTGACTAATAATTCATTGTAGATTGGAATAAGGGCTACCGTAGTAGGACAAATAAGAAGGGGAGGGGGGGGGGGGCAAAAACATAGCCCCCCCCCCCTTTCAAAAAAAAGGGAGGGGCAACAACAACAACCCACAACCCCCCTTCCCCCGGTTCCTACGACCATACAAGTAGACTTATCGATAATGAACTAGATTTGTCAGATGTTATGTCGACTTGTGAGACAATTACGACAATTTGCTGGAAAGTGATGTCGACTTTTCAGGTGATTATATTTAATTTTCAGATCATTATGTCGACTTGCCACAAAAATATCAGTGGCGGATTTAAGGGGGGGGGG
>CAJDSM010011959.1:8584-19855 GCA_903981925.1 Ostrea lurida | reverse complement strand
AAAAGAAAGGAGGAAAAGCAAAGAAAGAGAAACCTAAAGAGAAAATCGATGAAGTCCCAAAGGAACCCAAGATGGTCAATTTGGAGATTGATGCAGAAATCATTGAACCTATCGAGACACTGGAACCAAAACAGAAATCCTCCGTCAAACATAGGAAGCAACCCTCCAAGTCCATTTTGACCAATAAGGATGAGAAGTCATTGATTGCCAAGGAAACTGTGGAAGTACCACATTTCAAGCCACTTCCAAAGGACGACGTAGAGTTAAAACATGAGCATGACAGAGATGTCAAAAGAAAAGAGAAGATCGAAAGCCCGAAGACCAGCAAGAAACAAAAACCGGTGGAGGAAGAAATTGTCATGGAGCAAGTATCAAAGGTTATGGCTTCTGTCACTGAAAGCAAACCTAAGAGAACCAAGCAAGTACAAGGTAAAGGTTTACTTTAAATAAAATTTTTCAGAAAAGTTTTTTGAAGCACAAGAAAAAAGTGGATCAGTTTGCATTTATAGTCTGTTAAGAAACTCTTCTGTGATTGTAATTTGTTGAATGTAGTTCTGACATGAAATATAATTGACCTTAAAATCATAAAGGGGGTGGGAGATTCGATTGGTTGCACATGTGTTTATCCTTTGGTATTGATTCAACCTCTCATTTCCACTACCATCAGAAGTCCAAGTGACCAGCTGATACTTCAATCTTCACATACAGAATTAACAAATTGCTGTCCTTTAGAAGAGAGACTACAATACATGGACCATAGGCATACAGTGTTTCTAACAGAAATTTTGATTTAATTTCCGTGTTGAAGTTGCAAATCCCTATCTTTCTTGAATACTGGTTTTAAACAAAAGAACATTGATTGCCATGTGGTCATCAACGCAACACACACACACACACCCCAACTTGGTCAGAAATTGANAAAGAACATTGATTGCCATGTGGTCATCAACACAACACACACACACACCCCAACTTTGTCAGAAATTGAAAAAACTTGGGTTAGGTCACAACCACCACTTCTTTTAAAATTTTCTGGATCTGCCACTGATTCATGATATAAAATCTGGTAATAATGGTATGGATGCTCACAAGCTTGAATGTCGTAGCTCAGTGCTGAGGTGAATATACCATCCGTCGTGTAAAGTTTGTCAAATTGATGTACAAATGAATAACATTGATTGTATTTTATGAAGAACACTAAAAACTGTTAAACATTTTTTTTTTTTTTCAATTCTCTTGTTTATGACACATTTATTATGCAGCGGACATTTTTCCCTATATGTCTGTAGCCATGTGCTAGCTTTTTATGAATTATTGCGTCATCAAGCTCTGTTGCAATCAGAACATTGCTAGGGCTTTTCTGTCAAGTCTTTTTCCGATACGATGGAAAAGGACAAGCAATGTTCTGATTGGTTCAAGTGAAAATCCCTATGACATCCAGTTTAAGGTCATACGCAACGTTCGTTATCTGTATAGATTTTATAGAACTATTCTTAATATAAACACATAGTAACCATTAAATATTCTTGAAAAAAAATCAGACCATATTTCTGTGTTTTTGGAGAAGATACAGTGGCGGATCCAGGATTGTCGAAAGGGGGGCCGGCCCTTTGAAAAAAGTGGGCTGCTATATGTCGCTGGCTAGAGGTCTAGAATGAAACCCAAGTGGGGCCCAGGAGGCGAAGCCCCCGGAAGTCTAGGGTTTAAGGGCTTTTCAAGTCATTTTTGGGGTTATTTAGCTATAATTCTATACATAATGATAATTTTGGTCACAAAAGGGGGCCCCTGGGCCCCCCTCTAAATCCGCCACTGAGATAACAGTTGATGAAAAATGTAATTTGCACAATTATTCTACTTGAATTCTGAGTTACCTCTCTTTGGAGAAAGTAATGTAATGCACTGTACGTTATACAGTACTACAAAAATACTGTCAGTTGTTGTATGATTACAGGGCTGTCACCCTCCCTGATTTGGGTCCGATAAAAGGACCCTTCCCAATTGGAAAATAAGCAAAATTTTCTCAATTTGATAGTCAAATAAATCCCATGCATTTTACTTTACACTTGGGAATGGGTTGGATTTTAGTTTCATTTTTGTAGATGAACAATGAATGATAAAGCATGAAAGGACAGATTTTGAGATACTTTGAATAAAAACATGCTTTTTGGTTTTATTATAATAAAAAATTTCCCAATTTAACCAAAAAACTCGATAATTTTCCCATTGAATCAAAATGGACCCGGACTCTGTACCAAAAGGTGCAGTGACAGCTCTGGATTATATTTTCATCATCATCAAATAATTCTGAAGGGATTGAATGATGTTTGTGTTTTCTGTAACTCTCATCATTATCAAATGGAAGTCTTCAATTTTGGAGATAGAAAAAATTTTGTGAAATGTACATTGCGTCTGCCCTTAATCGCACTTATATCTATTTTTTGTGTGGACCCAGTTCAAACAAAAGTTGCAGGGCTCAACATTTACTTAAATTTCCACTTGTCCATCAGACAAGCTGCCACCAAATGTTACTTGTCCGAATGTAAATTTTACTTGTCTGACTCTGAACAAAAACAAGGTTTATTGACATTATTGTTAACTTTTTTTTTCAAGATTTGTATTGAATTTAGTACTATCAAAATTTAAAGCTTTATTTATTAATCTAAATAGAATGTTGATGTTTGTCAGGTCCATAATTAACTTTGATTAGTTATCATGAACTTATGATGAAGGCCAGAGGAAGGAGAAGCTTAAAAAGTTACCGTTACTAGTGCATTTAGAGATTGACTTGTCCGATCACAAAATGAACTGGACAGGGACAATCAGACAAAGGGATAGTATCACTCATTTTGGTGGAAAAAATTTCTCACCCTAAATCATCTTATTCCTTTCGAATATAATAAAAAAGATATAATAATGCCATTTTGCAACTTAGAAATGACTGTATGTTCCTCAAAAGTTACAAAAGTAATAACCTAATATATAGTAAGTTGAATTTTTGTCCAGGAAGCCAAAAATTAATGGGACATAATTTTAAGATGAAAAACGTTTTAGATTTGGAAATAAATACAGATAAATGCATAAAATTGTTATTTTTAACAGAAAATCAGCTGTATAAGTCATTTGGGCTCATTTTAATTCATTTAAAAAAAAATTGACAAAATGAGTGACACTATCCCTTTAATGTTGAGGCCTGAGTTGGGATGGGGGTTGAAATTGGAAATCTTTGAAAAATGATCATGGTTATTGAGAAAGCTAATGAATTAATTATAGATTCCTGTCTGCTTACATGCCTTTTGAAAGCTTCACCGTCTGTGTGGCATTTCTTATATTAACAATTCCTATGCTTGGTTTGAATTACAGTGGATGGATTTTTTTTTTTTGTAATTGAATATAAAAATGCACACATTTTCTCTGTGTGTCCTTTAAAGTTATTTGTTTTGCAAAGATTGATATGACTTTAAAACCCTTTGTTACTGACAAGTTCAGTACTATTACAAGTCCAATATTAGCATTAATACGTGACTCCAGTCTTGGATAAATCAGGACTCTGAGAACAAAAAAAATGACATGTGTCACAAAGTCTAGAAAACTTACATAGCACATATTCACATATACATGTATATAAATAAATGTGAAAATTGTCTGTTATTAAAGCCCAATTGACACATAATTTTCATAACAACTACATCTTTTTCAGAAGAGTTCCAAAATTTTGTAGATCTGATATTCTATATTTCAATTTTTACATTCTCATGTGTGATGGGATGTATCATTTAATGGCTTATTATAAGGTCTGATAAAATGCATACATGTATAAACAAAGTTGTCATTTATGTATTCATAATGGATTCTCTTCTAAAGTCTATAGTATTGATCTGTCTTTGGTATTTGTTTATAATGTAATACAAAATCAATACTTGGAATTCAAAGTGAAAGGTCGTTCAGAATAGATAAAATACTGTATTGACCTAGATAATAGAAAAATGATTACCTTGTATGCATAAATCTGAAGGTTAACGTTCATATATATATATTACAGTGATCGAGTTCTATTATTAATACTAGAGTAGTCTGATACACCAAAAATTGTAAAACAAAAGGATTCATTGTATGAAATGCCATTCATATTTTCTCTTCTGTCATCAGAATAAAAAAAACCCAGTATGTTGTGTATTACAATTATATTTGACATTTATAGGTAACATAATTACCGATATAAATTATTCATAGATACTTCCAAATTTTGTCTAATGTAAACATTTTTCTTGGTACATGTGAAGAAAAACAATTTTTTTATCTAATATGGATTGGGGGGGGGGGGGGTAAAACATACACTGGGTTGCATAATAACTGCACATAAATTTTGTTTTGAACTACTATTTGTAAGTGTAGATAAATTTTGGCAGACAAATTCCCCATGTATCCCACTAGAGGATTCTATGAGAGAAACTGATTAAAAGAAATCTGATAAGGGAAGCTTAATGAAGGCTTGTCCCAGATACATGATGCTGGGAGATACTGGTAGCATAAGAAGCTTTTGTGATGTTGTTGTAGATCCTCCTCTGGCTGATGCCTCAGAGCTGATAGTGGCGGTGAGAACCGCACAGCTTGGCGATCAGGACACCCAGTCCCTCATTGATATCCTCCTCAACAAGCAAGGAGGAGGAGGAGGGAGCATCTCCTCAGAATGGAACAAGGTAAACTTACTACATAAAGTCAGGTGTCAGTGGATTTATAGAGTATACCACAGACTAAAGATATGGAAATGTGAAGTCTTGGAGAGATTTCATGTGTACTGGTTATAGACTGACAATTCAATTTCACAAACATGTTGGCATACAATCATGTTACACAATATACAACCATGTTATTTAAACAATAAAATGCTTTCTTGTTGGTTATCGAGTGATGAAGGAAACTAGCAATTGCAGAAAAAATTCAACCCGCTAATGCGGGTTATGGAATTTTTCTGCAATGGCTACCTTCATCAACCGTTAAACCATTATATTTTCATGTATTTTCTAAGCATATAAATTCTAATTTTACAAGTACTAAAATATCATATTGTTGACCATTTCGTTACTTTAAATGGAACAGCCAATTTGATGTTTGCCCTTGGAATCGCTCCATATTTGGTAATGATCATGCGGACAGGTTACAAAACCGGATCTAACAAGTTTGCAACAAACATGCATTTATTGGATGATGAATGCAATGTCAATTTCAGAACAAATATAAGAGAAAAGATTTAGTGAATGTAAATATAAAATAATAATGTCAAGTTAGTATTTGACTTCTAGCATATACTGCATTGATAGGGTTGAATAGCACTTTACAGTGTTTTTCTTTCAATACATCATCATTTGGACATTTGGATTGAAAATGTTTAAAGGGTATACGTAATAGCTCTGTCTTAAATCTTTATAAATAGAACAGTCATAAAAAAAATGTAATTCATCTTCAATGGTTGTTTTACAAAAGTGACAAAACTGACATTCTTTTGGGATGCATGGTTTTGAGTATCTACCACTTTCAATTTCCAGAGGGTGGGCAGATATTCTTAGCTTTGTTAATTTAGAATGTACTATTTATTTAATTTTTGAGAGGAGGGAGGGTTATGAATAAATCCATGGCAATGCTGTTTTATATATTGCTGCTGCCTTTTTACAGAAAAGCCAGAAGGGGGACCCCATTGTTTTGTTGAGACGACAACTGGAGGAAAAGGAGAGAGCTCTGCAGGAAGGTATATTTTCTAACACATTTTTTTTCATCTTGCTGTCACTGTATTTCGTTGTGCCACGGCCAAAAAAAAAAAAGGAAAAAAAATAATGTGTGTGTTTACTGTCAACCAACCGACCCTATTTTTTCACCCCTACCCTTACATTTTTTATTTGAATAATTTCTGAATTTTCCCAAAATTTTGTCTCTCTCCAGAGCCTAACTGATTTTTACCACCACTTTTGCAGAAGATAACACATCCAAAGCAGTTGACAGGCCGATTTAAAGCATAAACAGGCTGATTTAAAGCATAAACAGGTTGGGAACACTTCCCCTATAGCGTAGATCATTCATAAAACGCGATTATCCCTCTTTTAAAAAATATATCCCGTTCAATCGAGAAAAACACCAAGGAATTTACATATTTGGTCTTTGCGTGAAGAAGAAAAAGTGCTAAATCCGAAATTGCTACTGCAAATATGTAAACCAAAACAAATGTACTCACAGTCGTTTGGGTTTCAGCGTCCTGCTCACTTACGCAGCAATGTTTGATTAGAATTTGTTTGTCTAAGTTATTATACCCCCCGCAAACGAAGTTTGGGGGGTAATAAGGTTTCACCCTGTCTTTGTCTGTCCGTCTGTTCTGTCCGAAATATGTTGTTGTCCGCAACTCCTCCTAAACGACTTGCAGATTTCAATGAACTTAGTGGAGTGTTAGAATACATAATGGAGATGTGCATATTGTCAGGAATTTTAATTTTGGACAATTTTGTACAAATATGAGCGTTTTGGACTTAGTCATTTTTCACCAAATACCTATAGCATCAGTGGCGTTGTCCGCAACTCCTCCTAAACACTTGCAGGATTTCAATGAAACTTTGTGGAGTGTTAGAATACATAATGGAGATGTGCATATGTCAGGAATTTTATTTTGGACAATTTTTGTACAAGATATGAGCGTTTTGGACTTAGTCATTTTCACCAAAATAACCTCTGCAACAGTGCGTTGTCCGCAACTTCCTCCTAAACGCTTGCAGGATTTCAATGAAACTTTGTGGAGTGTTAGAATACATAATGGAGATGTGCATATTGGTCAGGAATTTTATTTGGACAATTTTTGTACAAGATATGAGCGTTTGGACTTAGTCATTTTCACCCAATATGCCTATGCATCAGTGCGTTGTCCGCAACTTCCTCCTAAACGACTTGCAGGATTTTATGAAACTTTGTGGAGTGTTAGAAATATAATGGAGATGTGCATATTGTCAGGAATTTTATTTTGGACAATTTTTGTACAAGATATGAACGTTGGACTTAGGCATTTTTCACCAATATGCCTATGCATCAGTGCGTTGTCCGCAACTCCTCCTAAACGCCTTGCAGATTTTTATGAAACTTTGTGGAGTGTTAGATCCATAATGGACATGTGCATATTGTCAGGAATTTTGTTTTGGACAATTTTTGTACAAGATATGAACGTTGGACTTGGGCATTTTTCACCAATGTATGCATTAGTGCATCGTCCACAACTCTCCTAAAGAATTAATATATTATATTACCCATGATGAGACAACTTCTGTTAATCTGAGAAAATCTTTGTGCTCATTATGTAGTGTGCCCGCGGGGGGTATTAGTCCCGATAGGACAGTTCTAGTTAATTCTATCAAGGTAATTCCCCTCATGTCCATTGTTTGTTGCACTTATTGAGCAATGCACGGGATTTCAGTGATTTTTAAGGGCCAATTTGGGTCTGAATTTCGGCCCTTTCCCCTCCCAAAAATTGCTAATTTTTTCCCAATTCAGCTCCTAGTATATGAATTAGGAAAGGAGAAAGTATTTGAAAAAAAAAACATTCAGTGTGAATAATATACCTAAGAATTAAAGTTATGGGAATGATGATTAAGATAAAATAATTGAAAATTAAGAAGGGTAAAGAAAATAAGATGTGTGAAATATTAAGGCAGTATAATGTTTGATATCATTTTTAAACTTATTTACGACAAAACTAATTTTTCCAAATTTGACTGAAATATCGACAATTTTTCCCAATTCGAAAGCCACAGGACCCTTTGTGAAAATATAGAAAAATCACTGGATTTGCCATTATTTCCACGAAAAGCAGGAAAACACATGTATATCGTACTGTTTATTTCTCACTGGAGAGGGATAATCGCGTTATATATAGGGGAAGTGTTCCCAACCTGATAAACGTGCAATAATTACACAAATGATATACACAAACATACTAAATAGCAAAAAAAAAAAAATTTATTTCCGATCTACCGACCATATTTTTTTCCAGGAGGTGACAGTCAACACACATAATTTTTTGGCTTAATACCTTATTTCATTGTGCTGATACCTTATTTCTTTGTGCTGATACCTTATTTCATTGTGCTGATACCTATTTCATTGTGCTGATATTGTATTCATTGTGTTGATATTGTATTCATTGTGTTGATTACTTGTTTCATTGTTGATAAGTCTTATGGCCAGAGTGTTAAGTTGATGTTTGGAATATTACAGAGCAACAGCTTGCCATGGCAAATGGAAACAAAATCAAGGAAATTCGACAAGAGTTGACCCATGAGAAGACCCGATATGGAAGCCTTGAACGTCAGTATCAGGAGAAAATCGCCGCCCAGACTCAGGAGATTCAGGCCCTTCACACTCGCATGCAGTCCACCCACGAGAGTCACCTGATCGAGAGCAGCAGAATGCAGGCCCACATCAACCAGCTGGAACAAAAGACCCAGAACAAGGGGCAACTTCAACAGCTGGTGGAGGTAGACCGCAAGGGAATTTTAAAGAAAATCAAGACACAATTTTTTCTTGTTGTTGAGAGAGGAACAAATGCATAGCTGCAATTTTGTTCCAATTCTTATGGTGAAGATAAATATTCAGTTAATTTACCATTAAAAAAAGTGATGTTAAAAAGTATGATAGAACTAGACTAATATAGAACTAGACTAATCACTGGTATAAAATTCTGTTTGTATAGCTCAGTACCTAGACTGTCATTATGAACGTAATTTTGCATTTGTGTATTTGATTTTGATCTTTATCATTTTCATTGTCATTCAGGAAAACAGAAAGCTGAAGGAATCATATGAAAAAACTAAGTAAGTCACACCAAGTCTTTCATCAAGTGAATGAGGTTTACTTTTCAGATACAAATAAATGATAAAAATTTCTGTAGGTGAGGTATTTCTCGCAAGATTATATTTTTGTGAGATCTCGGTTTGCCAATTTATTTGCAAGAAGAATTTGAACATATAAAAGCTGCTAAAAAATATAGCAAGTGCTATTAGAAAATAAGAACACCATAAATAAATCTGTATCTGGTAGATTCCTGGATCAATATGACAGTAATGTCTTTCAGAGCTGAAGCTATCCCCCCTGCAGAATTTAACAGTCTCCGCCAGAAAGTCTCTATCATGGAGAATGAACTGTCTAACAATATCATCAAGCTGAACGCGGCAGAGAAAGCTAAGAGTACTTCCGTGGCGAAAGTCACCAAGCTGGAAGAGGAAATTAAAAAACTTAAAGGAACAGAGGTAAGCATGTAGTGGTTTTCTGATAGAGCTATATATTATGAAACACGGGATTCTGGTAGGGTTAAACATCTGTCTCTTTCTTTATAATTTAAACATATTTGATTGAATAATTTAAATGGATTGGGCAACAGGCATAGCCTATATAAGCCCTCTCCCTCTTTCTTTATGATTTGTGTGTACTGGGATTCTGTAAAAATTAAGTCAATCAGAGAAATAGAGACATTGTTATATGTAACACAAATTTATGTTGTTGAATATACAGTATTAAATGGTAGGATTTGTTAGGTCACTGCTGTTTATGTGTAGTTGCACTATGTTTGTATTTGTCATTCAGAGTGACTCGGAAAAGACTGGTCAGTAGTTGAACGTCTATGATACTACGTTTGTAGTAGTACTATGTCCATATTTGGCATTCGAGTGACTCGGAAAAGACCTGGTCAGTAGTTTGACGTTGTGATACTACTGTTTATGTAGTAGTACTATGTCCATATTTGCATTCAGAGTGACTCGGAAAAGACCTGGTCGTGTTTGTTATGATACTACTGTTTATGTAGTAGTACTATGTTGGAAGGTAGACGCAAGGGAATTTAAAGAAAATCAAAGAACAATTTTTCTTGTTGTTGGAGAGGAACAAATGCATAGCTGCAATTTTGTTCCAATTCTTATGGTGAAGATAAATATTCAGTTAATTTACCATAAAAAAAGTGATGTTAAAAGTATGATAGAACTAGACTAATATAGAATAAGACTAATCACTGGTATAAAATTCTGTTTGTATAGCTCAGTCCTAGACTGTCATTATGAACGTAATTTTGCATTTGTGTATTTGATTTTAGATCTTTATCATTTTCATTGTCTTCAGGAAAACAGAGCTGAAGGAATCATATGAAAAAACTAAGTAAGTCACCACAAGTCTTTCATCAAGTGAATGAGGTTTACTTTTCAGATACAATAAATGATAAAAATTTCTGTAGGTGAGGTATTTTCTCGCAAGATTATATTTTTTGTGAGATCTCGGTTTGCCAATTTATTTGCAAGAAGAATTTGAACATATAAAAGCTGCTAAAAAATATAGCAAGTGCTATTAGAAAATAAGAACACATAAATAAATCTGTATCTGTAGATTCCTGGATCAATATGACAGTAATGTTTTCAGAGCTGAAGCTATCCCCCTGCAGAATTTACAGCCTCCGCAGAAAGTCTCTATCATGGAGAATGAACTGTTAACAATATCATCAAGCTGAACGCGCAGAGAAAGCTAAGAGTACTCCATGGCGAAAGTCACCAACTGGAAGAGGAAATTAAAAAACTTAAAGGAAGAGGTAAGCATGTAGTGGTTTTCTGATAGAGCTATAATTATGAAACACGGGATTCTGGTAGGGTTAACATCTGTCTCTTTCTTTATAATTTAAACATATTTGATTGAATAATTAAAATGGATTGGGCAACAGCAGCATGCCTATATAAGCCTCTCCCCTCTTTCTTTATGATTTGTGTGTACTGGGTTCTGTAAAAATTAAGTCAATCAAGAAATAGAGACATTGTTATATGTAACACAAATTTATGTTGTTGAATATACAGTATTAAATGGTAGGATTTGTTAGGTCACTGCTGTTTATGTGTAGTTGCACTATGTTTGTATTTGTCATTCAGAGTGACTCGGAAAAGACCTGGTCAGTAGTTTGACGTTATGATACTACTGTTTATGTAGTTGTACTATGTCCATATTGTCATTCAGAGTGCCTCGGAAAGACCTGGTCATAGTTTGACGTTGTGATACTACTGTTTATGTAGTAGTACTATGTCCATATTTGGCATTCAGAGTGACTCGGAAAAGACCTGGTCAGTAGTTTGTTTGATACTACTGTTTATGTAGTAGTACTATGTCCATATTTGTCATTCAGAGTGACTCGGAAAAGACTTGGTCCAAGAGATTGGAGGAAGTCAACCAGCAGCTGCGGAAGAGCGAGACGGAGAAGAACACGCTGTCAGACAA
>CAJDSM010011958.1:9109-24310 GCA_903981925.1 Ostrea lurida | reverse complement strand
GATGTTAATTATGAAAAATTCTTGTATCCAAAGACACAGCAATTACCAACCCACACAATAGGACTGTAGTATTGGGATGAACTGTATCTAAGGACACAGCAACAAAAACCAATAAATAGTGCAATATACAAAGCTCTTAGTCTCTGTAGTATGTTGGCTATCTGCCAGGAGTTTCACCCCCTCTGTAAAGCTCAAAGTCTCTACTAAAACCAATAAATAGTACCATATACAAAGCTCTTAGTCTCTGTAGTAATGCCCAGGAGTTTCACCCCCTCTGTAAAGCTCAAAGTCTCTACTAAAACCAATAAATAGTACCATATACAAAAGCTTCACAGTCTCGTGTAGTATTGCCAAGAGTTTCCACCCTCTGTAAAGCTCAAAGTCTCTACTAAAACCAATAAAATAGTACATATACAAAGCTCTTAGTCTCTGTAGTATGGCCAGGAGTTTCACCCCCTCTGTAAAACCCAAAGTCTCTACTAGAGGTGTAACAACTGACTTGCAAAACCTTGTGCTATTACATGATGTTTGTCAACCTCTGTAAAGCTCTGCGTCTCTGCTGAGGTGTGACAATGCTGGCTGTTGTCTCTACAAGGTAGTTTAACTTACCAAGGCACAGTCCAGCACTTGTTCTCTTGGGTAACCCTTTATCATGAGAACGCATAGCTGCATGATGATGGAATTTGTATGATTTAATTTTGTCAATGACGTCCCTGACACGGTTCAACTGTAAATTAACAGGATATTGTCCCGCATCTATGTCAGAACAACCATGACAAATTCGGTGAATGGCCTGAGCAATCATACAAAAGGCAAAGTTAACATTGTGTCAAACGTAATCATAATCAAAAACATATACAAAATCGAGTGTAGGGCAACACGACCTCCGACAAAAGGAAGGGTAGGATCAGGTGCCATGGAGGAGTAAGCATCCTCTGCTGACCGGTCACACCCGCGTGAGCCCTTAGTCGAAATAAAGTAAACGGGATTACCCGTAGTCAAATCTAGTAGGGAAATGACAGTCTAAAAAAGGGTATGAAACAAATCAGTCAACATATGACTTAGTGATAATTTGTAATCGCAAACAAGGTCATTATAGCGACCGTAGAATTGCGAAAATGATGACTTTAAACGAGTTCGTTTATTAACATGTAATTTTCGGGCAAATTTTGGAAAGCCTGTGTTGCCAATTGCAAGACCCTGTCTGCCCATTCTTCAATGCTTTCATCAGAATTCTGTTTGAAGCTCTGAAGTTTAACCTGAGCAGTTTCAGGAGTCTCCACAAATCCAAATCTTTGTTGTAAGTGTTCCATCACTTCCCTATATTCCATGAATTCCTCTCTTTGCAACAAGATAGCGAAATATTCGCTGGCCTTCCCCTCGAGACAAAAGCATTAATTATCTCTTCTCTCGGGAGGAGTCCAGCAACTAAGCTCAGCATACCTTTCGAATTTCATTCTAAACGCCCTCCAGTTTTCTTTCCCATTAAACGAAAGTGTTTTTGGTGGTTCAGTAAACTGTGGGGATTGGTTCTGAGGCACATTGTGCTCATGATACATGTTGGGTACTGGTGGAGGTGGGTACAAAATATGGATGGACTGCATATAGGGTTGCATGGGTGTCAATGTGTTGTTGTGGCTTGCAATGGGTGTGGTTGCACATTGTTGTTGTGGTGCAATGGGTGGTTTGACATATGGTGTTGGATTGGCAATGGGTGGTGTGGCACATATGGTTGTTGTGGGCAAATGCGGTATATGTGTTGCACATGATGGTTGTTGTGGTTGCAATGGGTTGTTGCACATATGTTGTGCACGTTATTGTGTTGTGGTGTGTGCATTGTCTGTAATGGAGTAGTCGTGAGTCTCTGTTTGGTGGAGGTAAGTTGTGTATTTGTTTTGTTTGGATGATGTCAACTTCCAATGCCCATGCGTGTGGTACAATGGAATTAGTTTGACGTGTCATGTGTACGTTTGAAATTCTGCACCAAAACAACTGCTGGTAATTGCAATGCATTTCACATTTTACTCTTGTTTAATATATTAGAACTCCTCTGGGATCTAATTGGTTAGAGATGTTTGGAGGGTTGTGGATTGAATTTTGAAAGAGACCTTTAGATGATTGTCATGTTTATCAGAAACAGCTGCATATTGAATCCAAAATAAGGATATTTCGTCTTGGTTGCTTTAAAGCTGATGCCAGCTTGCCATATTGGATCCAAAGCATCTCGACTGAAAGTTCTAGATTTATCTATTTCTTGATGATAACTGGCTGTTTGATTGCATACAACCGATTCTTTCGATTCGTCGATTGCATGATCAAATCGTTCTTCTAAGTAATGCCGACGTCTCGCTAATCTGACGGTTCTGTTTGTGCTAACTGTATATCTTTCATGTCACAGTTTGTTTGTATTAACTTTAACTTTCTGCATTTCAGAAGGTTTGCTGCTTTCATTCTTCTCAATTCATGGATCCAATATTTTTTTATGTGTGCAGTTGTGTTTGTTCAAAGTCTCTTGCATTTCAACAAGTGTGTTGTGGTCAATCCGGTCTACTCGTTTCTCAATTTGTGAAAAATTCTTGACTTGAGGTCTACGTGCATTGGAGAGTGCATTGCAGGCAAATAATACTTTTGATCAACCTTTTGTTTGATTTCAACACTGAATTCAGTCTGGCCTCAACATGATCATTATAGTAAACAGTCAAAAAGCTGAGGTGAGGACGATATTCCTGTTCTGCTTAACTTCCAACAAGCTAGTGTTTCGTCTTCAGTTACAAGTTCTGGGCTTTTTGTTTCAAATCAACATTGTCTCTAAAATCGAAAACAGTAACATTTAATCTTGGAACACATTTTTTCAAATTTTCCAAGTGAATTGCCCTTTGAGCTTATCTGATACTATGTTTTTGAGGCAATGGTTGCATCCAACACCTTCTCATGTTTAAAAACCTTCCCCTTTTTTCTGTTGAAATTGGATTTTAACCTTTGTTGGTTTGGTTTTTTATATCCTAGTGTTAAAATTGCCAATAATAATTAAAGCAGCTCTATTTAGAACACAAATGTACTGTGTGGAACAGCTGTTAATAGTGTTTTCCAACACTCTGCTGATAAATTTATTAAAAACAATCTCTAATTAGAATGTTTGACAGTGAATGTTTTCATGAAAACACCTGAAGTTCTTTGAATTTCCTATGTCTAGGGTAATAACTACTTTCTTAACTAAAAACAAATTTTAATAAACGATACGAGTACTTAACTTCAAGGTAATACAACCTCGGAATAGCCAACACTATTAACTAATAAGGTATTGAATATTAACTTAAAGTAATAAGTTTGGAAAGTGAATAATAAGACTGTAACACTAAAATGACTAATTAAAGATGACTACTGAACTTGTAGGATAAATGACTTAACTATACTTCCTCCCCTTTAACTGCAAGCTATTTTCAGAAAGGGTAAAGTGTACTCTATTAATTTAATCTTCTAACTGGTATTTCTACTCTACTTCCCCCCTTTTAGTAGTGATTGTCAAAGGAAAAGACAAAATATCTATGAAATGGCTATGAAATAGTGTATATAGTACCTCAGCACAAAAAGTATTGTGCGCCGTGCAGAACTATGCATCTGCGACACAGCTGCAGACCGTATTTGGAGAATAGACTGCAAAATCTTAAACTAAATTCTGCAAAACAATAAAATTGTAGACAGATATATACTAACTTACGGTTAACTAATTTGACCAAAACGGCAAGACCGTAAATCAACAAGGGTGACGTAAATTTTAGGTAAGTTTGCAAAAAAGCTATAGCAAAAATTTTCAACACAACTAATAAATTTCAAAAATAATCCAGAGGAAGACAATTTTTTTTTATTTGATCAACAGAGGATGCCAATGCGTTAAGATGTGTTTAAATAATTTCTGCACACACGACATTGTTGATCACATAATACTCAATTCGTTAATTAGAAAAATCTGAAAAAGAAATTATGATCACGACTACTTTAAATCATTTTGGATTTGGCAAAAACTCAAGAATCTTCGGTCATGGTCAACAAATTTGTGAGAGCTGCTTCAAAAAAGAGCACACATTAGGATAGTCTTCAGCAAGCATGTCAAACACACGGGGTGAAATCCACGGTTCATGGCACAAAGGCAAAAAGGCACCAAATGCATTTAAGTTTGAATGATATTCGGAATGCTGTCCAATACCGTTCAAAACTATGCCTCTCAAAACGGTATTCCACAACCAGTGGACCTAGAAGCGGTGGTCCAGAACTCCTGATTTTTCTACCATGTTCAGCGCACAAAAGATGCCATTCACAAGCAGTATGCAGAAGATTTGCAGTCGGGTTTACAAACGCTAGATTTCATCTTTTTAAGATGTGTGGTGATGGATCCTCATATTAAAATGTAACGTTACGTGTTTCTGTATTTACATTCAATGAAGCAAATATAAGAATTACTAATATATATGATATATCATTAAACAGTTAGTATTATATGCAGATCTTAACGTGCATGTCGCATCAACGCAGTTCAACGCCAAAGTGACGTAAAACTCAACGGTCAAACGTTTGTTCCTTCAATTTCATGCCGCTTTTTACATATAACACTGAAAAATGTATGTCATGCTGTAATATCATTTGAAAAGATAAAGAAAAGTTTTACAAGAATAATAAGCTGAATATGCTCAAAAATTACTTAAGGAGGTTTTGCTTGGCGCGTCACATATAATAAACAAGGTTATAGACTTTTGTATGGAAAAATATGACGACTCGTTTTTTGTCGCGAAGGCTTCGCAAGCTGGTCCGTGTAACGCGCCAAAAAACTCGGTCGTCATATTTCCATAAAAGTCCTATAACTATAATATTAGCCTGTCACATTATTTAGAAGTCCCCCCCCCCCTCTTCTTGAAAACAGAGCAGTGTTTGTGTATTTAATTTTTTCATTTATTTTTATTTATTTATTTGCTTGTCACATTATTTAGAACCCCCCCCCCCTTTCCATTCAAAAATGATATTTATTAGGGGTATTCCAGAAAATAACCAAACGGGGTTAATGCGTTATACAACCGAATTTTATTTTGATGGTGGTTCGTATTTTTCATCTTTTTTTTTTAGGTCCGTGGTTGGCTCTCCACCAGTAGCCTAAGGTCTTTTAAAACTTCACAAATCCTCGCTAGCACAAGAACTATCCAAATTAGGGAATGAGCTGGATTTCAAATCTCGAAAACGTACCGACTTTACGAAAAGATTTAACAAAACAACACAAGCAGCAATAAAATTCTATTATAAATCAATATCCATACATGGCAAAATATTTTATTTAATAAAACCTTAATTACCTACCACAGTGGCGGATCCCAGGATTTGACAAAAGGGGGGGGGGGGTCGTTGAAACGGAGCCAATAAGGTTAAGGTCTGGGATGAGTCAAAGTGGGGGCCCAGGGGGCGAAGCCCCGGAAGCTCTCGGGTTTTAGAGCTTTTAAAGTTACTTTTAGAGGTTAATTTAGCTATATATCTATACATAAAATTAGTTTGGTCACCTAAAGGGGGGGGGGGGGCTGGGCCCCCCTCTAAATCCGCACTGTAACCATGCACCTATTTAAAAATATGTATATTTAAAACCCAACCACGACCTAAAAAAAAAATTAAGATAAAATTAAATGCCACACCCATCAAAATAAAATTCGGTTGATACGCATACCCCGTTTGGTTATGTTAGCCCTAATAAAATATCATTTTTGTAAGAAAATCTTCAGGGTCTGCAAGTAGAAGCTTTTGCTATAGGCATTTGCACGTTGCTTTTTGTCTCAAGGTGCCGTATGGAGCAAAATTATCGGGCACGCGGCGAGTTGAGCCGTTGTTCCATTCCTCACCATGTTGAAATAATGTTTGATGATGTCGGAGATCGGCGGAGTTATCTACCTTGCTCGGTGGGCGTGGCTTCGGCGATACCGTTAATTTGCGAAATGATGACTTTAAAACGAGATTCATATAACCCTGCAGCATCAACTTTTATGTTAGTAGTTGTCTCACTTTAAAAAAATAATAATGATTTCCATTCACATGTCGATTCAATATATCCCAACGGAACTAGAAATAAAGGACCACAGATTCTTCCATGTCTGCTTCGTACTTGGATATTTTATTGAACTTTGACCTAAACGGCAAACTAACTACTTAACTTTATGACAAACAGGACGATTTCAGCTTCTCCATCGTCAACTTTCCATATTTATGTAGCTATATTCCATCATCATTTGCATATGATGTGTATGTCTTTCAACTTATTCGATACCCAAGAACTTGTTCTGCATATGATCAATTTTTGAATCGAAGCAGGCTAGTTACAGACAAGTTGTTGTTGCAGGCGTTCCAACAAGGCAGCATTTCCTTTGGTCGTTATAACAATTAGTTTACCAATATGATCTACTATTGAGTCAAATGCTGTCTGAGTGTTTCATAGCCAATTGTTAAGCCGTTTTCAACACACTGATTTGACTCCGGACTTCCGTTTACCTGATCAAAACTATGAGCTCAAAGCGGGTGTGACCGATCAACGGGGATGCTTACACCTCCTAGGCACCTGATCCCACCTCTAGTGTGTCCAGGGGCCCGTGTTTGCCCAACTCTTGTTTTTGTATTCTATTTAGGACTTACGAGATTGATCACTGTTTGTTATCTTTGCCCTTACATGAAAACGGCTAAACATAAAAAGATAAAATATTAATGTTTTGACAAAAAGGTGCCAAGTTTACGGTGGCATGAATTTATATGTGATGGTGCTAAAACGCACAATACCAAAACGGGTGCAAGTACATTACGGATTTCATTATTGTTCGGTGTGGTGCAAATATAGGTCGCACCAATTTGTACTCATTAGTTAGCCTTCTTCAGTCAGCGGTACTCGAAATAACTAAACATTTTCCAGGTGTGAGGTTAGTGTGGTTTTCTTTTCTATATACGTTTAGTTGATATTATTACACGCTGGTAAACGCGATTGAAAGTGCCCAAGAATGAATTAACAGGGAGGGCATTAGGCTCATACATGTAGCTTTAAGTAGCTGGGCACAAGTTGAAGCCAACCCCATTTAACTGTATCATTCTGATGTATGCATTTGTCACAGTTTGGGAATGATTTATTGCTGAATAATTTACAAAGAGCACTGGAGAGTTTCATTGGTGGCAGGGATTATGCGTTTCCGTAGACTTGCTTCTATCTGCGGCAATCTGGTCAGCAGTGACCATTTGAGTTGGAGTACGGCCACCGTCACCACGGTACTGGACACTCCCTTGATGGGAGTTACAGTCCCATATGTGCTACTGGTTCACGGGCATATGTGGCACAAGCAAGTGACATTTCAGCGCAACCCAACTCAAACGTAGGAGTGCATCGACTATTCTGCGGCTTCATGGCATGAACTTGAAACTTTGCAGCAGTAATTGATGATTGAATTGAATTGTTTTATTGATTACATCGAATTGTTAGACTAATGATTGATTGTCATAATTATTGTATTGTATTTATTGATTGATCGATCGATTGGTTGATTGACTGATTAAATTTGTATTGTAGTTTTACCCAGTGCTCAACTTGACCATTTGCGACCATCACATGTGATTAGATGATTATTTAGTGGGCAGCTCTATTGTAGCCCCCAACCATCACCGCGGCCAAGAGCACTAAAGCAATGAATAACTTTATCACTACACACGAATCTAGCTGAATCAAAAGGTTAATTATAGCCAACCAAATTCTGAATGGGAAACAATGTTTAAAATATAAATTGGCGAAGTTAGCAATGTATCAAACGTAACCATAATCCCTTCAAAAACTTACAAAGTGGAGTGTATGGCAACATGGACCTCCGACAAAAGCAGAGGCAGAATCAGGTGCTATGGAGGAGTAAGCATCCTCTGTCGACCGTTTACACCTGCCGAGAGCCCTTAGTCGAAATAATTTAA
Source organism: Ostrea lurida (assembly GCA_903981925.1). NCBI lineage: Eukaryota > Metazoa > Mollusca > Bivalvia > Ostreida > Ostreidae > Ostrea > Ostrea lurida. The sequence continues at coordinate 16,348 of CAJDSM010011958.1, read as the reverse complement.
AGTAAACGGGATTACCCGTCATCAAATCTAGTCTAACGAAGCAGTCAACAGATCACTTAGTGATACTTTTCAAACGCACATAATGTCATTATAGCGACCGTACAGTTTGCGAAAATGATTGACCTTTAAGGGGTTGCTAAACGGCCATATTGGATTTGCATGTACAATGAAGTGACTCATGCAAAATTTCAATTTTTACTCCTTAAGATGCTTTGAGAAAAGTTTTAACATTCTACCAAAAGAATACAAAACTTTAAAAATATAGTAATTGGTGTATAAAAGAAAAGAATAACATTCCTAAAGTTGTAACATGTGCAATATTAGTCCCCTAATCTACATCACCCTGCTTTCCTGCAACCATGAAATATTCCAAAAAAATTCAATAACAATAGTTTGATATATTGAGAATTGCTGTTGAGTCTTCAAAACACCACAAGTTCATCCATAAAGTTGCAATAATGTTTTGAAATGCACTACCATAACAGCTCCAAATAAATACACATTGCATGAAAAAGTAGTTCCCATCTCTGGTGTTTTCTATTTAGCTCCAGATATTTAAATTTCAATGCCTGTGAAATGTAAATATATCTATTTTTAGATATATCATATTGCAGGTAAGGGCAGGTGAATCAACTAGAAACATACTAATTAATACTTTGATTTCACATATGCTGATATTTCACCCCTTTGAATGACCCGTTTATACTTGATTGTTAAAAAAAACAATGGTTTGTGATCTAAACATTACCTATGTAATTGCATGAATATCCTGTCTATGGTCCTACGTACAGTGGTCAAGCATAAACAGGGAATTTCCCCAACAAGAGAACATAACTCGGGCATTTCGTCGAACTTTACAGAGACTCAAGAAGAATCGCAGTTTTAAAGATCCATGTAAAACGTGTGCTAAGTCTATTATCTTATTAAATAATCATATAGTGCAATACATTAATGATGACCACAATATTCACGTAAATCAAACATTTGCTACCAGTTGAAAGTTTTCCGTTGTTGCACCGGAAACTCGTCCTTTTTACTCAAATTCGTGCCAATATTCTACTTTCACTTTCAAATATATAGTGCATATAAGTTAAGGACATTATTTTAATCAAACACATCTAAAAATAAAATGAAAAAAATATTGTATAAATGTGCAAAGATAGAAAATAATTCGCGTCTTGTTGTCCCAATATACAACTATGATAAAAGTAAAATTTGGCGTAATAATATCACACCATGATGGCTGGAATGTGAACGTTGGAATCTCCTCACTCATGAAATACTTGGAGCAAACACAGAGATCGGAGGTTTGTCATGTATAGATTTTATTTCAGTTTGTACTGACAGATTGTACTTTTATTCTGCATACAATGAACGGCCGTAGTTACTACTTATGATCTCTTCACGAATGATCACAATGTTTGTTTACATTCTTTAAAAAGAAATTTCGGAAATGGCCCCTGTCCACGATAGGGTACCATCATAATCCCAAGCTTTTATCAGTTTGAAGGTACTTATGGACAAAAAGAAAACTCAACTGTCATGCGCTATACTTCAAAGACTATTTTCTTGTAAGTTTTACATTCATTTGAAATGTAATTGTTGCAAACGAATGTAAATAATACTCACTATACCAAATTCATTCAAAGTATTTTGAAAATGATTTATTTTGAAAAAGATTCGATGCATTTCATTTCAGTATACATGAACGTGCATTTTTGAATGTAAAAAGTAAACTTCCATTCATGTACTTCATAAATTTTAGTTCTTTAGTTTTCACATGTTCTCATTCAAGGTGGCTGCATAGCACCCCCTTAAGGTGCGAAACAATACTAGATAATTCAAATAGACGATGAGGACAGATATAGTCAGTAGATGATTTGCCATGCTTGCAGGGTTTGTACAAATTGCAGATGATTTACTACAGCTGTCACTTGCTTAATGGTCTTCAATGATGGTCGCCCTTGTATCCGTAAGGAAACATGTACATCCCGTGACTCAGAATATTACATTAATTTTTTAATCAATAAAATTTAGATTTGTTTAATTTAATTCACAGGGAAAATATGCTAGATTATGGCACCTGATCCTGACTTCGCTTTTGTCGAGGATCCGTGTTGCCCCATTAACACGATGTTAACTTCACCTACTTATATTCAAATGTTCTAAAGGTGCACATTTTATAAACATGTTTCTGTTTTGGGGTGTATGATGACACTTCTGGTTATTTATATGCACAAGTCACAGCATAAACTTATGCAAATAAACTATTAATCGATTCAATGAAATTAATGATTAGTCATAACGCACACTACTGTGTGGTGGATTCCTATCCATACAAAGAGAAAGTGGACAAACCCGTTGATGTCCTTTACTTACTGTTGATTCGACAGTTCATTGCACCCCTGAAAGCAAAAACGGTGGGAAACGCCCTTGTGATATAGCCGATAATGAACTGTTTCTTTTCTTCTATTTAAACTTCTGATCGATTACATGGTGAAGGTGTACGAGACGTAAAAAATTTAAATGGAATGTCCCAGCCGAGGTACACGCTCTGTTCACTTTAAATTTTTAAGCATGTCTCCCCAACAGGACTTTCGTGTCAAAAATGGAAACAATCTTAAAAAAGTGTTGGTGATATCGTTTATTTTGAACATTCTTTTATTGTTTGTATTTGTCATTTTACTTGTATTGTTGAAAGGTAACTTTTCATAATAATAAAAGCCAATCGGAGCTTGGGGGTGACTCTCAATGACCATATCCATGAGAAATTAGAAACGGATCTCGTTTTAACGGCGGATGATATTTGTGTGTCGTGTGATGAGCTTGGAGACGGCGTCAATGTCAAAGACACGCTTTACGATTTCATAACGAGGTCAAGCTGCGGACGTAAGCTGTGCTGCTTCAAAGACAGAGGACTTCAAAAGTTTATATCAAAGGCACGGTAACTTTACAGGGATGATAATTATTTCAGGCACTCGGTGCGAAGTTATATTATAATTTATTTTATCAGCAATGATATTTATAAATATATACATTTATATGTTTTCTGATTTTCTGTTTTATACAGATACTTGACAGCTCCAATAGTTCTCCAGCAATAGGTAGGTCTTTTTATACATATGGAGATTGTAATCTATACATGTACATGTATGTACAATATTCAAGAACACGCATAAATTGTGTTCCATCAGGTTTATGAATGGTTAAAGTCCAGTACATTAATTTCAGATGACGTAACGGGTAGATGATACATTTCAGATGACATNAATGATAATTATTTCAGGCACTCGGTGCGAAATTATGTCATAATTTATTTGATCAACAATGATATATACGTTTAAATATATGTTTTCTGATTTTCTGTTTTGTGTAGATACTTTACAGCACCAACCATTCTCCAACAATAGGTAGGTCTCTTTATACATATTGGGATTGTAAGCTACATATCTATGTACAATATTCAAGAACACGTATAAATTATGTTCTATCAAGTTTATGAATGGCTATAGTCCAATACATTAATTCTAGATAACGTGACGGGCATGTAATACATTTCAGATAACGTGACGGGTGTTGAAGATGAATATCACTGGTGGTCATCTCGTACAAATGCAGCTCACTTATTTTTGAATCAGTCCAGCTTCCCTCCAGTCTGGACATCGGACACTGTCCCTGGGATTTCCTTCACGCACCTGCCCATCGTGGATAACCGTATACAGATCAAACGAGAGGGGGTCTACTACGTGTACGCCGCATTCTCATTAGACTTCCGGTCACGTGGACCCGTCATTCCCCAGATATATCACAACATTACCAGCCAGCACCCCATGTTAAAGAACACTGGACCGCAACTCCACTTTATGAACAAATATGGAGGCTTTTCTAATCGGCAAAAAACTCAGTATTCCAGCTTTTTGAGTGGCATTGTTCATCTGAGGCGCGGCTTTGAAGTTGCTACACAGATATCAACATATTCTTTCCTAGATCACGGCAAATATTCAAACTTCTTTGGATTATTCAAATTAAACTCCTGATTATTGAGTTTCCAGGTAGCGCATCAGTAACACTCGGTGAACCGCTTCTTAGTACTGCGGCCCGAGTTCGATTCCCGTGGTCGGCAGAGAAATCGGGTTTGTGAATGTATGTAAGACGGTATGGTGACCGCCCGCTCGGACACGTCCGGGTACTCCGGTTTCCTTCCACATAATGACCCCAAGCGTTAACATCCGTGCTAAAGGATCTTTGTCTCAGAGCTTTCATGGGTTATCTTTGTTTTTATGTATACCTATAAANCCATTTGGGAATAAGTTTTGTCTCAGAGCTTTCATAGGTTATCTTTGTTTTTATGTATACCTATAAATATTTATTTATAAATTCCTTGAGCCACATTATACATGTACGCATGAATGTGTTGTTTGTTGATATTTCAGTTTTTGAACAACATAGAGTAAAGAAAAAAAAACTCAAAAGACCTATTGAATGAAATTAATAATTTAAAGATTTGAAATATATACATGTATGTATATTCTTGTTATATCACCTGTTACGTATGAATTATATTGATATAAGAAATGACTCATATTTTTTCGGGTTTTGATTTTCATGCAGATTTGGTCAGATTTCGGGTAACTCTACATATATTGAGTAGCTATTCTCAGACCAGTGGGTGTCGTTCATGTTGGGTTTTTCGTGTGTCGGGAGGTCTTTATAAGGGTTTGGACGCCCCGCTCGTATTCTGTGTTTTTACAGCCCAGTTGCTATGTAACTATGTTATAGCGTTGAAATATCGGATATGTTTTAATTGCATTGTGGTAAATTTAGAAATTCATCTGTAAAATTAAGGATTATCTCCCTCAGTGGCCCCCATATAAATATGCCCCCCCTCTGATCCTTGAAGTTTTGGCCCCAATCTGTGGTAACTCACATTGATTTTACTTTTATTTAAGTCTTACCTTCTGTTTTCCGTTTTCCAACATTTCGTTTGAGCAACACAGAAGAGACATATTGTCGAAATTGGCAATGCTGGTGCATAAAATTTGGTACTAGGTATATTGATTTATTATTATGTAAATTATACAGGCCATTAGTAAGTGAGGTTTGGATGATCCTCGAGTCGCAGTTGGTCTTTAGAGACCAGGTGTTGTTGCCAGGTGGCGCTATGGCACTGTGAACACTAGTAAAGAGCTAGCACGCTTAAATACGAAAGAGAAGTGGTCAAGGACAACATAAACAAAAACTTATTGGCAGCTTTCAACATTCTGTAATTCTTTTCTAAGAAGAAAAAGAAAAAGTCTGGACATACTATATAATCGCTTAATAATTTCCCTTTATCAACTACTTGACTCGTAAAAGATAAATGTGTTGAATATTTGATATTTAAGTACATGGAACTCTTATCAATACATCTAACAAAACAGGTCTTCAAAGATCAATTTATAAATATTGAGAAACCCAGAACTAATCATTTAACTACCCACTCATCCATCGAGTCGATTAATTTAGTTACTGTTTTATATTTTTAGACACGAATTATGACTTTCCCACCAGATTCTAGTTCACAGTTTCAGGTTTCAGTTCTTTATTTTCCTTAAGTCCATGCCGCTCATTGGACTTACATACATGTTGAACATACAAATATATGGAGGGTGCATAAACCAACTAGTGAAGAATATATATTCATTTGTATATTTATTATTACACTGTATACAGACAATACTTGAATTGGTATAATTACATGTATGTAAACAACATTTAAATTGTGCTGGTAACAGTTAATCATTTAACGTAATTTTGTTAGGCATATCTTTAGATATTTATCTAGATTACTTAGTTTTCTTTAACTTATTGACTACTCAATAAGTGATTACAAAGTTTATAAACATTTGGTTTGTATATGTGATTTGATATATTTTTTCTTTCTTATTTCATGTATAAGGACAACTCAGAATAAAGTGAATGATCATTCTTCGATCATTTCTGTTTTAAATTACAAATATCTTGTCAAATTTCTATATTTTCTAGGAATATTAATTTAATGTTACCTGGTTTCTATACATAATGTAATGTTTGCTGAGGTTCTATTAACGTGCAGTATTTAATTCACTGAATTCTTTTTCTCTTATATTCCTTTGGAAATGACATTGTTATTTATTTCATCCAATAATAGCATGTTTGTTGCACAACGAGTTGGTTTCTTCTCAGTTTTGGTAGTGTCACATGTTCACATGGTCTTTACCTTTAATATTGAGCGGATTTCTGAGGTCAAGTATGGTTGTAATTGGCCTGTTACATTTATAATAAGTAACTGAAATTGATCAACATTTAATGTTATTATTTTTGTGCTTAAATCCAGTTTACATATGTTTTTAGAAAATGCATAAAAATATAAAAATAATAACATAAAAAGCCTTCTTTGTAGGTTTTATTGAATGATGAAGAAACTATCAATTGCTGATAATAAATTTTCACACTCCGTCTTAACGTGGATTATGAATATTTTCTGCAATGCTCTAGTTTTTCCCTTCATTCACCCAATAAACCAACAAAGAAGATGCATTTTATTTGTTTAATCTATAGTATTCTGCTTTTAACTATACAGGTCCAATTGGTTTTGGTTAATTATAAATGTAACAAAAACTCTGTCAACAATATTTATGTCGATACAGAATACTATTTGGGTGAGTTTTCCCAAGACTAACACTCATAATTATTTTGCTTTGCATATTCTTAATTAATCTGTGGGTTCAATAAATTTTATAAATATCGCGATTACCTCTGTGATTCCACAAGCTAATTCAACCCCAAATTTTGACATTCTTCTTGATATTAGTTAACTTCACTACTTATTATTAGCATACATATCTTCGTATACTAAGCCTTTTCAAGAATAACAATTATCTGTGTTCTTTAGTTTTTATCCATACTTAAAATTCAATTTTCTCTCGGATCACATAAAGGGTATATCTTTCCTAATTATCAATTAATTAAAACCATATTGTTACTATGTTTTTCTATTTACACCCTAATATATTCTCTACTCAGAAATTTATATGTGAACTTCTCAACATCTGGGGCTCTTTATGAAATCCCATCTTAGAATCGCGTATGTATAATAAATTCTTCCAACATACGTTTTCAAAAACCGAACATTTTGTTTCTCGCATTAAAACAATGATTTAAACTATTCATTAATTTGCAAATAAAAGCTTTTCTACTTGATTTCTGCGACGCTGTGTC
>CAJDSM010011957.1:41076-53675 GCA_903981925.1 Ostrea lurida | reverse complement strand
ACCACAAAAGGGTAAGACAAGGTCAGATACAGTTTTTCTGGTATCATGACCTCGGATGTCAGTTTCCTACTAGATGACTACGGGTAATCCCAGTTCTAGCTTATTTCGACCTAAGGGCTCACGGTGGGTGTGACCGTCAGCGGGGATGCTCTACTCCTCCATGGCACCTGAGCCTACCGTTCGCTTTTTGTCGAGAGTCGTGTTGCCCACACTCGATTTGTATCTTTTTTTGATTTTATTACGGTTTCGACACATGTAAACTTCGCCTTTTTGTATTGGACCTGTCTTACCACCTTTGGTGTGTTGGATAGCATCTGCCTATTCTTGATATGACACTTGGGTTCTGTATCTGGACTTGAGGTCTTGTAATTTGGACCTGAGATATTGTAACTGACTTTGAGTGCGTATTTTGACCTTGAGATTCTGTAGTCTGACCTCTGGATCTATAACTGACCCTTTGAGATGCTGTACTGACTTGATGAAGATGCTGTATTCTGACCTTTGAGATACTGAACTGACCTGAGGTGCTGTATCTCTTGAGGTGCTGTAATCTGACTTGAGAATGCTGTATTGGACCTTGATAGTATGTTCTGACCATTGACATGCTGTATTTTGTCCTTGAGTCTGTATCTGACCTTGAAGGAACGCAGACAGAAACGCAGGGGTAAAACGCGGAGCACAGGAAAGCGAGGTAACGGAGACAGTAACAGGCGTACAGGAAACGCGCAACAAAGGGAGAAACGAGAGGAAGCGCGGCACAGTAACGAGGAGTGAAGCTGAGACAGAATACATATAGGTAAGCTCGCAGACAGAAATCGTCATGTAAAACGCCGATACAGAATAAGGGGGCAGAAATCCAAGGGAGGCAGATAGGAGGATGAGCGCCATCACAGGAAGCGGTAGCTGTTGTAAAGCAGCAATAACTGAAGTGACACCGTCGGCAGACAGGAAACGGAGAACCGGCACGAATAAATCTGACGGACGGACTACGGAAGTCAGCACTTAACAGCATCCAGCATGTCTCGCACGCACAAGAAGTACCATGACAGACAAGGCAATAAGGCGCGCATCAATAGAAGAACAGCGAAGAAGCCCAATGCACAAAAGGAAACACGGAAAGCACATGAGAACAATAAGAAGATGCAGCGAAGCGCCACCGCTCATACATCGAGAGAGCAGCGGAAAAAGGAAAATGAAGGGACTAAGGAAGATCCGCGGCACCAGGTCCGCAGAAGACCACCACCTCAGCTCAGAACACCGGGGACAGGACGCAGGGCAAACAAGTCCCCCCCCCCCCAGAACCAAAGATGAAAAAATAGCATAAGAAAAAACTAAAAGGAGATAGGGCGGCGCAGAGGCAACCAGACGAAGTAGCAAAGAGTGAGGCACACTATATACCGAGCAAGACAACCCACAAGCGATGGAAAGCAAATAGTAAAAGCGCAAAAAGACGTACGGAGGACACAGAAGGCAACGGAACGATAAACGGAGGCCCCCTCCCCCCACACACTCCAAATACGACAGGACAAAACAACCAAACGAAAATAAAGGGGAAGGGGGAAAAAAATAGTGATGAAACCTGTGTACTCTGACCCTTGAGATCTGTAACTGACCTTGAGGGTGCTGTATATAGACCGTTGTGCTACCTTTTGTGGTGTTGATGCATTCTGCCTGATTTTTATCTGGACACTCGAATCTGTATCTGGTCTTCCATGGGCCAGGTTTCTTGGAAATTGAAGTTCCTCCACTTTGTTACGGAAAGTGAATTATCCTGAGCTTCACTTAATAATGTCCGCATATTGTCACTCTACCAAACAAAAAGTGAAGTCCTGGTATTATCAGGGAATCTGATATTAATTATATTGACTCTACAAACGAACAGGAAGATCTGTATTAAAACTATTTCACTCTACAAACAAGACAAGAAGTCTGTGATAAGATCAGAAGTCTGTAATAATCTAATATCACCACTACCCAAACACGCAAACAGGAAGTTATTATCTATCAACGTGCTATTGAAACCGTTACGCATAGACAAGAACAGCAGACGACAAACAAACAAAACGACGACTTACAGCTCCCCTCATCCATCATGCAATCTTACTGTCATCAACAAAGTCCGTCTGTTCTCCTTATAAAATAATTAAACCGAAAGTGTTATAATATGATATAGTCACATAGAAGGAGAACTGAATTACATAAAATGTTAATAATATAGTCCACTAGAGAACTGATAGTAACCTGAAAAACTGTTTAACAACTATTGGGGAATAGTAAAAGGGAGAAAAAGAGAGAATATATACAATGCACAAGAAAAAAGCCCATTATGAAAAAGAAAGAAAGTCGTGTATAAGGGCGCTGAATGTTACGACCCTACGCCCTGAAAGTTATTTCAAGCAGTGCGTGAGTTTTACGAATGTTAAAGTTTATTCAACAACGTTTATTCTGTGGAAAAGCGATTTGTCACAATATCCAGTAAGAATATCTTGATTACCTGCAAACCCGCTAAATGCGCAAAAACGAATCATAACCAATTATAAATGAAAATATTTCAATAAAAACACAGTTTATCCTCAACACCCAATGATGACCAACACCAAAGTACCTTGCTGTTCAGAAATTACAGACAAAAAGAGTCAACACATCATTGGTATAAAAGAATATCTTGCGCATAAAAAATCTATACAAAATATGAAAGCTCTGCTTTTCACATACGATGTACTTTTAGGAATATAAATGTGAACTGTCAGGCTTGGGGCTGCGGGGCAAACTAATGAACAGATTGATGCTGTTCCTCTAAATACCCCGAGGAATAATAAGGTATTCTTACGGTAGACTAAGTTGTGAAGTTGACTCAGGGCTATTAAAGTAAACATGCTGTCTACAAGTAACGTACTCTGCGTCTGAACATGTCGCAAAAGCTCAGGGAATGTAGATAAAATTTCAATCCCCCTTATTTTGGCCCCATACCATACCCCTAGGGATCATGATTGAAACCCAAGAACTTGAATCTCCACGGTAGTATCAGGATGCTTTCATAATAAATTTCAGCTTTTCTAAGCCCTAGTTGTCTTGAGAGAAGATTATTTAAGTGGACATCTGCCATTAGGCAAATCAACAAAATAATTAGAATCTTTCAATTCTCAGGACGCATTTCTATACAGTTGGTTTATTAATTTTATGTAATGCAGGTAAACTTCATATGTTATAGGACTTTTTTTTGTAAAAACTTTCCCCGAACTAATAAAATAGTTTACAAAGTATATACTATTATTTTTAGCAAAATGATAGTTTGATCTTCATACTCATGTGTGTAACAATGATTATACTTAAAGTGGTAAGTCTTCCAGGAAGACATTGTGTCACCTGGCTACTTCTAATTTCATTCGAAAAATTACTTCCATCGTTTTTAGCAATACAACCGCTTATACTGATGCATTTTTTGCAACTACTTCAAATTTAACACATATAAGTTAAACACCGAACCGATATAAACTAATTAATAATAATTAACAATTAGTAGTGAAATAAAAAATGAGGGATAATGGGTATACGGGCGAGAGAAATCCAAGCACAAAAGAATTACAGAGATAGAATAGAGAACACAAATGTGACAAACTCATTGATTGGTGAGAGCCAATCTTGGCAGACAAGTAATCAAGCGATTTCGGGCACCCAACGTAGGCAGTAAGAAAAGCACCGCGGCTCACTGAGTAACGCTTAAACCAGGCCGTACGGACAATCGTACACAAACAGAACCGGCGCGAAGCAAAGATGCTCGAACAGAGAAAGGCATCAGACAAAACGTGCCAGACCAGAACAAGAACAAAGGGGGGGATAGGAGAAAAACAGAAGAAACACAAAAGAAAGCCAGAGGGAAGAAGAGGAACGAGACGGATCTATGAATAGCCTTAGGAGCCAATGGTGCCGAATGACATGCAGGAGTGCAAAATGGGAACAGGTAAGAATCGGCACCCATGTCTGGCTACGACGTCAAGATACACATCAATCATACATATGACAGCCCGACTCACGAACTCCTAAAAACTTATGACTCAGCCGACAAATGTAGTACGAATTCTTGTTTTTGAAATGTATCATGCACATATACACGTCTCAGCACATCTTCGACGTACTCGAAGTATTCAAAGGGCCACCAGGCAGAGACAAAACTTGCGAGTAAGTGAGGATAGAATCGAAGACGATTATTAATTTCGAGAAGAGAGAGCAGAAACCTCCCTGAAGAGTATGCTGTCAGCTAAGGCTTTATCCGGAAGATTATCCATCGTAGAGTGAAAATTTGGCAACAATGTAAAGAAAAGACTCACCATACCATTTAACGTGAGTTACCCAGATTTACATACGCCAGCATACACCGCGGAGGCCAGAAGTTGAATCCTTATATCAAATAACATGACCTATCTATTCAAGCTGATTTTTTTAACCTAACTAATTACAGGAACTTCGATCGAGCAACTTCCAGTAGATAATTAAAACAAAAACCTTAGTGTAAGAATAAGTGATATAATAGTTGAACTAAGAAACTGATCATTCGAGTGCACTATACATAGTCCTAAACAAACTTTGAAAAAACTGCAACCATGCCCATATTTGATAGGAGAGTATATTTGACGATACTAAATTCATTTGTTCTCATTCTAGTGGCGTGCGATAAACGGCTAAAACGGACTATTTTCACAAAAAACATGTCAATTCAGCAAAACACGATATTTCTCTCACAAAGAGTAAAGTCGATCTTCAAACAAAAAGGAAATAACTTCTTGAGTGCGATAACAGCAAGAGGAAACGCAAACGTAGCGCCCGTTCAAATAAAAATTATATCATTACAGTAAGGTTCGCAATACATAGATACATCGACCGACCTAAGAGAAGGGTCAACAGAACACCCCAGATCCGGACAATTCAAAAGGATGCAGAAAGTGATAATGGATGGTGGGACACACACAGGGGGGAATATAAAACTAAGACAAACCGCACGTGACTCTTGAGTAGACCACGCACTCATCGAAAGCAGGACGCGGGTCGGCACCGCCTCTCCGCTTTGGATAACAGTGTCTCCTAGCAAAAACTGGCGTCGTATACGTGCACTGCGACCCAAAAACAACAGAGGAACGAGGTCGCAGCGTAAGTCGAGTCGGATTAGGCGAAAAGAATAAAATTTAGACAGCTGTGTTGATAGTATTTGGATCAATACGACTCTGTCGAACCACGGAGCTTCGGAGATCGAGATGTGTCATAAACCAAACAAACATAAGAATTTAATGTGAGTATGTTACCGGAGGAACCCAAAGACTCTCACGATTGACTCGATAGAACAAGATACGGGGGGGCGACCGGAAAGATGGAGAGGGCAACAAAAGGCTGATGTCGCGGAAAGAGAGCCATGTCTACCGCAGCGAGCGCCCAGATGACGGCGCGAGCCAGAAGGCCAGGAGAGCGCAAAGCGCTAACAGTGGAAACCAAAGCGGGAACGAATACACAGGGAATAACGCGCAATCAAGGCTAAAAGATAGAAGCATAAAAACAACGGTAGGTTTGTCAAGCACGGACCCTTTATCACACCACGGGTATTAATTAAGGATGAATGGACCGAACGAAAAAACAGCCGCCAGGATATTATGCAATGGTGAGACCCCCGGGGCAGCCCCTTCTATCCGCACCATGGTAGCCCGCAACATAGATCAATCGAAGTGATACGCGAAGAAACGAGTACTAAGACTGTCTAAGGGTGCAAAAAGCAGGGTCGAGCCTGTTAATTTAACGGTCTCCCGGCGGGATTATGAAAATCTTCTCTATCCCTTGATTACAACCAGGGAGAAACATCAAGAAGTGCAGGGGATGCGCAAGTATAATGAGGCAAGGGAAGACAAGGCCCCCTCCCATCGGAACGAACCTACACCGAATGAACCATCGGCGATAAGACTGCCGTGAATACGGGTAACGGGAGGAAACTCCCTCTTAGTCAGAAACAACGAGCTGAAGTTTCACGGCCATCCAGGCAAAAAACTCGACTCCAACAGAACCGCATGCACACAGGACAAAAAAATGTTCAAAAATGTACGCGCAGGGGCCAAGTCACTGACAATACTCACCGTGTAGCGTAAGCCTGATGATAGAATGCCATGAGACCCACCCGAGTTGTGGCCGAGTGCCGCTCGGAGGGGTACTGGAGCCCCCAAACTGGCGCGTAACAGGCTCCATGCTTAGGACCTGAGGGCCGAGCTAGGAAGAACGAGATATATTTAAGGCCAGTGTGTGAACAGAAGAAAGCAGATCTATAAATTATAATATGCAGGAGCGCCCGCAGCAGTAGCGCTGAGGTACCGCTCAAGGTCACGAGGATAGGCGCCAAGGCTGGCCTACACAGGTGGGGCATCGGACGAATGTGGTTCGCAGTAGAGCACAAATGTCGGTAGACTAAGAGCTTCTCGCTAGGAACCAAAGTTGGCTAATCAGCAGCGCACGTGGCAAGCAATAAGCTGGAGGCGAAAAGACAGAAAGTTAACCTTGAGACAATCAAGGGAGACTACTCCGGCCAAGGAAAGAAGGGACTACCACACTCGACCACAGAGGAGGTACCACGGACTGACAATATGCTACATAAGAACAGTTGTCCCGGGCAAGAAGATCAAAGATGAGACAGCGTGCAAAAGGGCAGAAGATAGGATAGTCCACCCTGGCGAACGGGGCAGCCGACCCACTCCGGTAGCAACCCGAAAACACCCTGAAATCAACGCGGGGGCCGTATGCCCGCGGGGGCATAAAGACGGGAATGTCAATGCGGGCATCAATAGGGAGCAAAACGAACTTGATATGTGACAACTAATTCAGCTAAGTCGGTTGGACAGGCACCGATGGATCCTAATGTCGATGACCCACGCACTTACCGTGCAGCAACATCTCCACCAGACAGAAATAAAAACGAGACGCGCAAAGCCAATTCTGGAAGGAATCAGACAACAACTTAAAGCCAAGAAACTGTTTCAGGACTACACACAAACCCCTTTCTGAATAGAATACAAATAGCAGAAAAAAAAAGCAACATTAACGCATGATCAGGCTTAGATCTCTCGATTAAGCCTACATAAAACTAGGATCGGCACCTTAGAAGTAATAGACTATTATGATACAGCCAAAATAGGTAAATTTTGTAAATAAGGCTGACGAGAAAACATCGAGTCAAGGATATAGATTTCGTTACGTTAGGACTAACTTAAAAGCTTCAGCTCACAAACCCTCGGCTAGCACCACTAAATCTGCTCTCTTTATGAGAGGGCGTGGCCTCTATGGGAAGGGTGGCAAACGATAGAATTTAATGTTGAAAGAGGATAGCTAAGTGGCATCCAAACCGTTGTCGGAAGGTACGTAGGGTCCCTGATAAACAAAGGTACTAGATGCTATGGGTAACGTTAATCAATAGCTAGAATCGGCCACAGGTACCAAACTAGAACAGAGAAAGAACCCAAGTCCGCCAAAACTCAGGTGAATACTATACCTCCCTATAAGGAATTGGGCTCCAAGCCATGTAAACATGTCATTACATCTAGAGACTGACGTCTTAACCCTCCGAAACATCAAGAATACCCGATGGTTGTTTAAGTTTTTCCCGGAAAGCTCATAGAACGAGTTTCAAATGGCTTAGCTACAAGGCGAAAAAATGAGAACCACCCAGCAGCCAGGGTTTAGTAAATCACGGCTTAAATAGCATACTGTAGAATAAAATTGCTGTCCTTTCAATTCCCAAGAAAGCCAAAGAGTGGAAAAAAGAGGAAGTTCAAAATGTGTGTAAAAAAGTTATGTTAAATATCTTTTCTATAGGCAATCAGATTGATAAGCAAGGAATTACGCTACATAAATTTTGGAAAATTATTTTTATACCACTCAGGCTCATGTCAAAAATCGTTAACATGCTTGGATGTCTACAAAAAGGCCTTTAAAAAAACTCATTTCTTTAATTATCTACACAGTTCATTTCTGAAATAATTAAAAGTCATAAAGTGGCTATATACCCGATATACCTTTTAGTCATCAGGTAAAACCGACTATTTGTACTGCTTTAAATGTGTTATGTGGGAAAACCTTGGGAACATTGAATATACAAGTTTCTGTCATACCGCCCTAGTTATTATTATAGAACACTTCTTTTGATAAATATAGCACTTTTGTGCTGCTAAAAATAGCACATTAATCCATCATAAAAAAGCCTGTAGATCAAGGCCTCTCCTTCGTGGTATAGTGCCGAAACTCGTTCGATTCACCCAATAGTGAAAGTATATAGAGTATGATACCAATAATAAAACTGTTTAGATTCAAATATAGAACCAAAAAATAATTAATCCTTCAAGTTAAATTCGTAATTAAGAACACAGCTGTATAGAATATGGATACCTTCATTTATCTACTAAGACTAACAAAATCGCAGCTGATTTACATTTTGACTATGAATTAGTTATAAACAGTTGCGATATAATTGCAAATGAATAAACACAGTATATCAATTGTTTTAAATCGTTACTAATATAACATCGGGACTTTTATGATATATGCTATTCAGGTTGTAGTACACTTTCAGAAACACAACAATAAAGTTATACAGAAGATTTAAGAGAAATATCATGTGGTTTAATACACTCTCGCGACATGTAGGTCTCTTAACAGTATCAAGTTAGGCATCTATTTCTTATAACAACATATCTGCACAGAACACAATGATTTCTCAGCAATTACCTGTAACCCTTCTAATGCCTTTCAATTGTTCCACAAATCAATCAGAAGATTTCGGAAGTGTTCACTATTATTTCGGCTACACACAATAATCATATTTGTGTGACTAAATACGACTGCTAAGGTGATTAAGTCTGTATATGGCAAACACTGGACTATTCTTTGGTATGCCCCCTGGGCCCAAAACTGGAAACGACATACCTTCTCAACTCGCCCATGTTATAAATAAAACACACTTAGAACGCGAATGGAGACCATCTAAGTCATTGTTCTCTAGAAATAACAAAGCTTTATTAATAGACCTAGTATCATCAGTAATCTAAATAAAGCTTCCTTCCCAGAAGTATAAGAAATATACATGCGTTTTTCAGACCATCAAACAAAATTAACAGAAGCACTGATATCCCCGCTTTCAATTTTAATAATCATGTGTTTTATCTGATACGACAATCTTATTAAAGAGAGCAGAAAATTCGGATTTAAATAGGGCTGATTCATAGCTGCGATTGCCAAAAGTAATCCATACCTATCAAGCAATATTGGTCTTAAAGTCAATAACTGTGATGAACAATTACTAGGATTACTTATTAAAAGGCTACGATACCTAAATAGGTATACCTCATCAAAGGTAACTTATTACATGGTTCTAATCTTAGATCAATGATCATCGCCTTAGCACATCATATTTATAGATAAAGCTCGAGTATTCAGTATTCCTAATAGCCTATCATACCTGATACAAATTGAGATGAGCATCGTTCGGATACGTTAGTGGATGCGCCGTTTCAGGATATATAAAATATCAGAGGCACATGTAATTGCCTCTGCGAACGATGGATTTCGCTAATGAAGACCAAGCTAACCCAGTTTCGCCGTCCACCAGAGAAAATAATAATTCATTATCAAATCAGTTCAAGTACTTCAAAGCGCGAAGCATTTACATCAGGACTTGGCTTAAGCAATTTTGATGTCATGGCCGATGAAGATTTGAATGTATACCCTTTTACCAATATAAGAAAATTCACCATGCCTAAGATATTTATTTAAAATGAGAAATAGCTATATACTTTGATTATGATGACAAGATTCAGGCGTGATACCCTCATTATTTTTAACAGAAGACTAGCATGATTTATAAATTTATCAATACAACTGGAGATCATGTTATTCACACGTGATATGAAGCAGATTCACATACTTGAAGCATGAGTTCGAAGCTTCCCCAGCAAAGTATTCCAGAATATCGACTGGTACCATCTATTGGCGGTTTACTGCAGCGGCAGCTTTAGAAAATGATTTACTAAGCAGTGCTGTCCCCCCTTTACTTCGTGAATTGGCAGCTCACCTGTCCATCGTCAGCCTTAAACCTACATTTGTTCTTATTCGAATGCGGAAAATGGAGCTGATGTAAGTTGTGACACACCGTTGTTAGTCTCCGGGTACTATAATAAGAGCGAGAATAAGATAAGTTTATTTGCAGTCGCAACGACACTATTTATATGTGACTGGTATGTGAGGCCGTGTATCATGGCTGCACGTTTCAATAACTTGAGAAACTATAATGCCGGCCCTCTTGATTGTAGAGATACGTTATATTTCAAGACGTGTTTTGTGCGAAAAATCAGTTTGTTAGAGCAGGAGCTTGCAGGAATCTTCGCCAAAAGTCTTGCACTCGAGACAAGAAGAGGGTAGTTAGCCCTCAAGAATTGTCAAGGAGCGTAAGCGAGTGGGAGCATTGACAGAGGTGAACTTGTTGGTACAGGCCACTATAATCCAAAAGACCAGATAGGATATCCATGCGTCTGAGAGAATTTCCACGACTTTGGAGGAGTGAAGTTAGGTTCAACATGGGTGAAGGCCAGTGGAGCATAACAGCATTACCATACGCGTGGGTCCGATACTTTAGTTTTAGTCATTGAATCAGTCGTACGTTGAAAAGCATCAATTAATATAAAACCACAATTTGTCATGGTGTACCATAGTTTCTTGAAACTAGACTGCAGGAATGAACGGTGATCATCTTCTGTGGCTAGCTTTGCCACTGTCAACAACTCGTAATATGTCTGAAGCTGAAACTGCCTAGTCCGGTCAGTTCGGGGTAGTCGAAAAATTCACAACCTTGGAGTAAGCAAAGTCATTGGTTTCTTGTACGGATATCCCATATTTCTTGTAATAACGAAACAACAGACTCTGGGATTATTCGCGAATACTCACGACGACCTGCACGCTGAATCTTAATTGATTGAAGTTGTTGTGGTTAAAAAATCCTAAGTGTAGATGGAGCTGAACAACAAATCAGAATGCACCACGAAACTTCATTACATGTGCGTTATCAAAACGAAAGTGTGAAGCGCGGCGAATATCGGCGAACAACGGGAGAATGCGTTCGCATCCGCCAGCGAGTGTGACAAAGCACACTTCGCACGAGGAGTTCATGAGTGGTTATTTAGGAGGGCAGCGATAACTCTCGAGATAGTAAAACACACCGCTATCACTCGAAATGTAAACAGGTCAGGTAATCGCCAACCTATTGTAATCAGTTAGAAGTGCTGACGCTGCGGGTGAAGGGGTACTACGCAGCAATAGCGAAAACAAGAAAATATGGTGTCTGCTTGCCGTTGCCAGATATCGGGGGGACGAAAGGACTACCGTAAGAAGATACCCACGGCGAATCGGACCGTGAAGCAAAATTGACGAGGAGAGGCGGGGGGAGCACGGCCTGGCGACGGACATGACCGGAAGAGGTTGGCAGAGCCAAAAAGAACAAACGGGCTAATTAATAAAGATCTGAAGAGGACATTGGCTACCGGGAGACAATCGGGAAGAATGACAGATAGCCGGTCCAAGCCTTAGGGAGCCTGACACCGAATGCCAGCCTGCGTCAGACTCGAATAAAAGCGGGGCGGAAGCAGTGGCGAGACAGTGCATGCCCGGTTTGCCGTGTTGGAGAACGGCGGAAGCAGGAAATAGCAGGAGGTAAAGAATGAATATGGACAGGTCAGAGTGACAAAGAACGAGCGAAATCCCGGCTTGGGTACAAGGAGCAGGTGGACAGGGAAGTGTGTTATCGGTCACATGGTGGACAGTGAGTCGCTATAAATTACAGTGGGTCCGCCCAGTATAGGGCGTTATCCTTGGCAAGCCTGTAACCATCGAGAAACAGTTAGAAATAAAGTTTAAAAACGTATGAAAAGATCGCCTAATAATTGTCAATCAATTTTAAATAAGGTTTACAGATTACGGATCTACTGCAACTTAAGTGTAAGCGTATATAATAAACATGGAGAAGGATGGCATTAAGGTTGTAGATGACAAAGGGTCGAAAACAAGAACTCTGGGATCATAGTTGTCATCTAATCTCTAATACTTCCAGCGTAACAGTCCTCAGATTGAGGAATGTGGTGAGGGACCTGAGACACTAGTTGAACGATGATTCCTATTACTAGTTTGAAGCCAGCGAGTACCAACCATAGATAAAGGGCCCGATCCCTTTAGTTAGTACAAAAGGAACCTTATATGTATCTTTCCGTAAGTATTAAAGGATACTGTGAATAAAAAAGTGGTTATCAAAATTTAATGCTAGATCGCAAGTGTTAAACATAGGTAATTCGACCAAGATACTGTTCAACAAAAATATTGTCAATTGTCACACACTCATATTTCGAACTTAAAACCCTTCAAAACATGCACAAGGAAAGCAAAAATAAAAAATGGAATTTATAAAATTTTGCGAATTTTAAACAAGAGGCCCACGGCCTCAACGGTCACTCTGCGCATCAAGCCATCCAGTACAGCTCCCACTATGTCGGCAAATAGGAGAGCTCATACGTCCATCTTCTCTCCTCCGCTCCTCG
>CAJDSM010011957.1:5762-23431 GCA_903981925.1 Ostrea lurida | reverse complement strand
GCAGAAACCCTCGATGGATATACTTTGTGATATGCACATCTCCATATTTGATCTGTGACCAAGTTTCATTTTAATCCCCACAAGGGTTTAGGAAGGAGTTGCCGAAGATAAAGTATTTTGCATGGAAAATTTAAAGTCCAAGAGCCCCAACTCCAGAAAACATGGATAGCACGTCCCCTTGCAATAGATCACATCTCCACATGTGATCCTTCTTGTACAAAGTTTTCATCCAAATCCCTCCAAGGTGTTTAGGAGGAGAGTTGCGAAGAACAAAGTGGAAAGGGGACGACTGAACAGATGACAGTGGTATAACAACACACGCCGCTTTTTATGTGGGCCGTATAAAAACGTGAATTCAAGGTGACTGAATTACAAACGATATTTTTTTTTCTCAAAAGAAAACGATCGTATTGCAATAAAATTAATTATTCAGTGATTTGATTCAAGGACAAAAATACAAACTGGAAAAGTTAATCTATTTATTTGTCAGCACAATTGTGTATTCTTAATTTTCTTTTGTAAGCTTCACCTCAATCTTTTATTAGATGCAAGTAGATATAACCTTCTAAGCTACCGCGCACACCCTTCAAGCTCAGCGAGCTTTTCTCATCCTACTGGGATTAAAACGATTTTTCTTCTCCGAAGAAATGCTCTGGGCCAAGTTTCAACAAACTTGGCACAAATTATTCTTTGCTAAATGGATTAAGTATATTCAAAGAGGTCATGCTCTCCCCAAGTTTGATATGGTAATATATCTTACCTCCTGCTAAGTTTGAGCATTACCATTGGTTTTACATCGATCACGTGAACGACCATGGATATTCCATACAATAGTCAGTAGAATTCCATCCATAGTCAGTAGGAAGCCATTACTCCTTATACACGTAAGAGATGAGTTATTTTCCGTCTTCAAATTTGTTTTCAAGCGTCTGAACTAACCAAATGAATAAACTCCGGTCGTCGAAATGAATTCTCACGCCAAATAGTTAAAATTGAAACTTGAATACATTACGTAAACTACCGAATTTCTCGTAAACGTCACTTGTTTGTTGAGCGTCATTAGTTTGCTTCAGGCCAAAGTGCATCATGTAGTATTCATCACATGCAAGTTTTATACATTGGCTATTTAGAAAAAGGCAGTCGGTAAGATATATGTCGTTAGCATGGTTTGAGTTACCTAATATGGTTTATACATGGCAGTAAATTCCAATATCAGGTCCCGCTCTCGCCCATATGGAATTTACTGACCATGTATAAAACCAATATTAGGTCACTACAAAACCATGAACCTAATACATACAGAAAAATAAACAGCAAATTCTTGTCAAGAATTTAGCAGGAAAGTTTTACAATAAGTACCAGGATATCAAATGTTGTCCTCTTTTTGTTGTGTTAACACTTTGATTTGTCTTCGTTCAGTAACATTTCACATAAATCAGAATTTAGAGATTATAATATAGTGTTTGCTGTCAAATGTAGATATACACAGTTACATCGTTCTTGCAAACTGATTACAATAGAGCAACCTCTCAGTCGCTGTTTTATTTGGTAAATACTTAGGGGGAATCTCTACATTTCGTCGTCCACAATGGCTGACTTCCTTTCGAATATGGATGAAAATATCACTATCAGTTTTATATATCCAATTCATTTCAAAATCAAATTGCCTAGCCAACTAGGCTCAGAAGTTAGCACGTTGCCTTCGTGGTCGTGGGTTTGATTCCAGAGGGTTTTAAAAAAATTTTCAAATTGCTTTCTACTAAACCTGCATTTTATTTTTACAAATTGAAGCGAATTTGAAACTGTTGTATTTCAAAATATTTGTTTAACATATCCTCTATTTTTTCATCCACGTCAAATTTCTCTTGGTGTAGCATTCCACCTTAACATAACAGTTATCATTAAAGACATTTCCTCTCATATAGATGCAGTTCATTGAGCCAGAGACATATATGTTATATATGTCTCTATTGAGCCCTCATTAAGGCTATTGTCGTTTTCAAGAATCCTACAACTCAGACACGGACTGTTACAATTACTCCTCGATGGAAGCGTCCGAGAAAACTCAGGATGGCTAGAGTTTGTAATTCGTTGCGGTACCTAAGTGTATCTCATTGTACAAAACGTTTTACTTGAAATTCCTGAAGTGAGGATGATTGTTTTGACGACCACGAAAATTGATCCCAACGATATCAACATTATAATCCCGAGAATTCAGGCCAGAGTTGTGAAAGCCCAGGAAGAAAAATGTTTAGCTTCAGAAAAGAAGTCCAACATACAATGTGGAGCAACTGATGAACCTTTCTGATGATCACTGTCTGAGATGCCCGATCTCTCGCAGAAATGTATTTCATCCCAAGGGAGCTAACTCAAGCAACATAAAAGATTTGCTGCCTAAGATCACCAAGAGAAACTGACTTATAAATATCTGTCTTGGTCAGATTGCTAAAATAACAATTTTTAGACCAAATAATTGTTACTAATGCCATTCCATTCCAATAAATTTATTTGTGAAAAATGATTGCAAAAGTTACAAGTACATACTTGAGTGACTTAAAAAAAGGTTTGGTGCCATTTAGAATATCATGTTTTTTATTTTCTAACAGTATACATAAGCACAAAATGAATCTAGCATATTTTTCTCTCTGTAAGTGCAAAACTACAAAACTGGACATACATGTAACTGTGTCGCCCATTCACAATGTCAGCACTCAGTACTAGCACTAGTTGATTGTATACAACATGGAATCAACCTGGACGGCCCTCATCGAATCATACAAAAAATAAACTGTACATACAGACAAACGAAAATAAGTTATTCTCTTGATTCACTGAACAATGAGCAGGATAAGAATGATTACGTTTCTTGACAACATTGTTTCATGTTCCTTCATTTCAGTGAAAATCTTTCCGCGTATAATAAAGTGGTCCTGGCTCTGTAAAATGATGACCGTCCCCTTGCGCGTTGAGTAGTCACCACAATTTCTTTATCTGAGTAGCTTCTACTATAAATGGTGGAGAACTGTATTTATATCAGATCTGATAATAGGTTTCCAAAATTAATTTGCCTTCTGTGTACAGTCTATAGGAGTGTCTTTAAGTAACATCGCAGCTACATTTGTAATTAAAATCTAGATAGGGCTAATAAAAACACAAATAATAAATAATAAATTGGGACTAGATTCTAGATAACTTATTTATAGCCACAGATATAGAGCACTGTTTTATAATACTGTACACACAATAGCTGGGGGGGGGGGGGGGGGGATATTCATTCGTCTCTGTAACTGTACAATATAAGGAAACGTTAATCAACAACTCCTCGATACGTAAACAAAATAACGCCCGCATCACCAGAGCTGTAGGCAACAATCATAAAATCAAAACATAAACAAACAATAAAGTTATAACTGCTCAATGGTGAATGCTCAGCACTAAACAGAATGAATCACTGTACTGGTGAGCTGTTGTCATGGATACGAACACTTCTGTACAGATGGACTGGCCGGACTTCAGAGGGGGATGACGATTCTCCATTCTCGAAAGGACTGCAGCAGATTCTAATTCAATCGTAGGACGGTAAATACTTCTAATCTAATATAGGTTTTCTAACACGTATCTTTTCATATTGAAGTTTCCAACATGATATTTGTTCTATGGAGGTTTCTAAAATGAGATATCGCTATGTGATATCGCTTCATATTGAGGTTTTTAACACGTGATATCGCTTCAGAGACATCCGCACAGATCCTAATTCTTTTCTCCACTTTGTCCAATTTATCTTCTAAATTTTCCTACAAACAGACAAAATCAATGAAATTTGAATATGACATTTCTAATTTTCCCACAAATAGACAAAACTCATTCAAATTCAAGTATGAAATTTCAAATCTAAGAAGACAAATTCAAAATTTAAACTTGCAGCTTTAATTGGTTATAAACTAAATTCCCTTTTGAACTATAGAATCAATTACATGATATTATATTATTAAGGTTTTTTTAAAAAGAAAATGCATGTATTGTTTTTCTGATAAAATTTTTGTAGAATAATTGGCAAGCTAACCATTGCCATATATGACGTATTTGGTTTCAGATCATTTTGATTTTTTACAACGTCTATAATTATAAACAAACTAATTTGAATAAATTGAATCAAAAATTTAGATCAAATTTTTATAATTGATCTTCCCCATCTTTTTGTCAAGCACATAAGCATGACAAACAAGTGAAAATCATTTTTGCTTCTTAATTTGATTGGTCCAGTTGATCAGTAGAACATGCTACATTATTAAGCTGTTAGCACTATACGCGTCATTGATCACTCATGCAGTTAAACCCATCAGTCCCAATACATGTATACCACACCTTCAGTCCCCAATACATGTATAACACACCCTTCAGTCCCAATACATGAATACACACCATGTAAGAAAACAAATCTAACATGGAGTCAGGTTCTCACAAGCACATTGTACAGAAATAAATTTAAAAAACACTTGCTCAACACAAAACTTCAAATGATGAAAACTGCATACTGTGGAATCATTTTAATTCGTGGGGGCCAATGTTCGTGGATAGCCAAAATTTGGCTCGTTTGTGGGGACGTAATTTCGTGGGTAATTGATCAATAATGTGAACACATAATATTTATAACAATTAAAAGGAAAATAAAGCATGTTCGTGGGGACGTAAATTCGTGGGTAAGAGTGACCCACAAATCCACGAACATTAATCCCCCACGAACAATGACGATTCCACAGTATACATGTTTATGAGAAAATGACTACAATTTACCGTATGGAGTGTAAATTTTTCCCCATGATTTCTCAGTGACGTCCAAAAGAGTGAGGAAAATTTACAATTGAGTTAAGTCCCTTATTATATTTCTAAACAAGAGGCCCATGGGCCACATCGCTCACCTGAGCACTGCTTCACTAAAAAGAGCAGTAGTAGCAACTTTAATCCCCCCATTGTGGCCACATGGCACCAACCTTGGAGAGGGGGGGGGGGGGCATTATCTAAACAAACTTAAAATCTCTTCATATCAAAGAAGCTTTCAGGTAAATATCCACTTCGTTCTGATTCAATGAAGAAGATTTTAAGAATTTCCCTATATATTTGCATAACAAATATTGATCCCTTATTGTGGCCCCACATTACCCTGGGGGTCATGATTTGAACAAACTTTTATCTCACTATATCAGGAAGCTTTTTCTGGCCCAGTGGTTATTGAGAAGAAGATTATAAAAGATTTTCCTATATAGTCAATATAAAACTTTGATCCCCTATTGGGGCCCCATCGTACCCCGGGGTCATGATTTGAACAACTTGAACTCCACTATAATCAGGAAGCTTTCATATAAATTCTAGCTTTTCTGCCCAGTGGTTTTTGAGAAGATTTTTTTAAAGTATTCCCTATATAATCATATGTAAAAACTTCGGATCCCCTAATTGTTAGCCTCATAGTACCCCCAGGGGTCATGATTTGAACAAACTTGAATCTCCACTATATCAGGAAGCTTTCATATGAAATTTCAGCTTTTCTGGCCCAAGTGTTCTTGAGAAGAAAATTTTTAAATGACCCCACCCTATTTTTGCATTTTCGTGATTATCTCCCTGGTCCTTCATTGAACAAACTTGAATCCCCTTCACCCAAGGATGATTTGTACCAAGGATGATTTTGTACCAAGTTTGGTTGAATTTGGCCCTGCGGTTCTTAAGAAAAAAACTGAAAATGGTGGAAAAAATTAACAGATAGACGGACGGACACAGAAAGACAGACAGACGATGACAACCAGGCAATCAGAAAAGCTCACTTGAGCCTTCGGCTCAGGGTGAGTTTAAAAACAGTACAACCAAACTAAGCCTAACATGTATCCATTTATTGCTTGTCTGTAGTGTTCCTTAAATCTGATTTACAACCAAGGAAGCAAATTTTGTTTCATTACATGTACAATCTCCCAAATGATAAAAAAAAAAAGTGTGTAAAAGCTCTTTAGCATAATTGAATGTGTACTTATTTGATCAGGATTCATAGCTGATTTGACAGTAAGCTAGAGTACGTAAATGTATAAATATGAAAGTCTCTATTTACTCAATATCAAAATAATGATTACACATCAGATCTTACTCCATCAAATCTACGTAAATACGTTTAAAATTAGTAACGACACTCGGTAGAGAAGATATGGCCCTGCTCCCACTTTTTCCCGAAAAATTCACACAACGTTACCTCATCGTTTATATTACAAAGCACTTCTGTAATCAGGGTGAACAGTTAGTGTGATTCTGATGAAGTTAAACAGTCATAGTTTGTGGAGAGAAAAATCCCAGAAGCCATTTCAGCAAATATCAACTTCAAAACAGTCAAGTCTTAAAACAACAAATGCTGCGACAAGATCAAACGCACAGCTGACTGCGAAACCAACCTTTTCTTGTCTCCCTTTTTCCGTGAGACGGCACCTGCTGAGTTGGGACTCAGCTGCCCAAATAAAAAGAAAGAACATTTTTATGTACAGGACGTTATGCATCGCGCACCTGAGGGAGTTTTTTCCCATGATGCATTGAACATATTACCACGAGTTAACCTTTATTGTGCTATATATACTGTGGAATCACTCATTGTTCGTGGGGACCAATGTTCGTGGATTTCGTGGGCACTCTTACCCACGAAATTACGTCCTCCACGAACATGTTTTATTTTTCCTTTTAATCTTTATAAATATTTGCCATTCGCATTTATCTATCACTTTCCTACGAAATTACGTCCCCACAAACCACCAAAATTTTGGTTATCCACGAATATTGGTCCCCACGAATTAAAATGATTTCTACAGTATATTCACTGGCAGGGTCGTTGATAGAATAAAGTTCCCTGTGAATAGAGAAGAAACGGAGTCGGTGAGCTCGCCTCGGTTGACAATATTTTTCTCGGGGTGAATACTTTCAATGTTACACTCAACTAATGCAATATTGTATGTTACATAGCGTCACCTATTCGCACTCAATGTGTAACAAAATTGTTACATACCGTCTCGTTATTTCATTACCGTGCCTTATCATAACCTCCACATCCACTCTTTCACAGAAAACATAAATATGACTACAAATGCTATAAGCCAGATCTAACAAGTGGGACATTATTAAGACAGACCTGCTAATACTGACGATAGTTGAAATTGAATCGTTTTTTAACGTTGCGGTTTATTTCCCCCGTTTTATGGCCGATGATCCTACCGTTCTTTTACTCCGTGTGCAGTTCATCATATCTCGTCTCCAGATCTGATATGTTGTCCAGACGTTTCTTCACAGTCTGTTTATCTGTACAAAAAGGAACACACTATAGAATCATTTTGAAATTGGGGAGGAGTGGGGGGGGGGGGGGGGGGAGAGGAAGGTTTTTTGGATACTGTCACTTTCTTGTATTTTCAGCAGCAATTTGACAATTAGCACAGGGAAGCTGTTTAGGACTGTAATTTATACATGACTGTGCTTTAATATAGACATCACATTTTTGAAATATCTAACTTTTGTAAACTAATAGAGATGATTCTGTTATCCTATTCAGATGACTATGTTTAATAATTCCAAAATAAAATCCTGGCTAAAAATTCTGTTCATTTAAACATTGAATTCTTATCTTTGGATGTCGTCGGTAGTGCCAACAAATTGAATATCACGTTGTTAGCGCTGTAAAGATAATTTGTTGATACGACCAGGGTGCTGTTATACCACCGACACATCCAAAATAATGATATCAATGCTTATATATACATTCCTTAATTCTTTTAGTCTATACCGTATATACTCGCCTATAAGTCGGTTCGCCTATAAGTCGGATGTGTTTTTTGAGGTCATTTTGAAGGATTTTGCCATTGACCCGCCTATAAGTCGTGTATAGCTTTTTGCAGAATCGGTTGACAATTTCAAATCAAAGTTGCACTGATTTTGTCCCTATTTCAAAATATATTTTGAGAAATGATGCCGATAGTTAGTTATTTTTTCTCAAAAAATCAATATCATGTCAATTCTTTTATTATTTACATGTGTCCAATGATATTTGTTATATTTTCTATGTGCAGACTAATTTGTCTGGACGATGATCGTGATAATCGTCGGAGTTGTTTTAAAAATTGGTACATCTCGCCGACTAGAAAAATTGATCTCCCTAGGAATCGCCTATAAGTCGGACATAGACTTTTGGACCAAATTTTCACTCCCAAAAATCTGACTTATAGGCGGAGTATATACGGTAACATGTTAAAAATTATTCATCTTTATTCAAAATTTTGCGCCATTTAAAACTGGTGTGTGTAATAAGTGGAAGAGCCGAAAACCAGCCGTTTTACTACCATGAAAATTATTACTTTTAATATCCTCAAACTTTAAATTGAATTGGGCTGGAAGTTTAATCCATATTTTTTTTTACTTTATGTAGTTTATTTACTACACATACATATAACACACGACAAGTACAGATGTTTATGTAGTTCCAGTTGTTATTCATACGCCATGACTCAGTTTAGAATGTTTATAGAAATTGAATCTCTTCATTTCCAGTGCATTTCAATGATGAGAAATACACTGAATGTAGATATATGGTTATGCTATCCTATGTAGATCATTTTGTCATCTACCAGAAAGATTATCCAATGTAGATCAACATGTGATCTAATGTATTGATAGTGTTATCCTCTGTAGATGTTAAACCATTGCTCACCGGTACTGCTCGTTGTCTGACTTAGGTTTGGCCATGGATGTGTAGATGTTTCCCACTGGGGGCGGGCCACAAACTCTCCCTCCCTCACTCGGTTCAGTGTGTTCTCCACAGTTCCGTTGGGAATCTGCGTGTCTGAAAACAGACAGACAAGTTCACAATATTGCTAATGAAATTTTAGTGTACATTGTTTTTGAGGAGTTAAACTCAATAATAAAACAGTGATACACATTCCACTTTCTCTTCCTTTTGAGATTACACTGTTTTCTTTCCTCCTCTTGAGATAATGTTTACATTTCTCTGCCTCAGGCAGAGAAATGTAAACATTATCTCAAGAGGCGGAGAAAACAGTGTAATCTCAAAAGGAAGAGAAAGTGGAATGTGTATCACTGTTTTATTATTGAGTTTAACTCCTCAAAAACAATGTACACTAAAATTTCATTAGCAATACTGTGAACTTGTCTGTCTGTTTTCAGACACGCAGATTCCCAACGGAACTGTGGAGAACACACTGAACCGAGTGAGGGAGGGAGAGTTTGTGGCCCGCCCCCAGTGGGAGAACATCTACACATCCATGGCCAAACCTAAGTCAGACAACGAGGCAGTACCGGTGAGCAATGGTTTAAACATCTACAGAGGATAACACTATCATATACATTAGATCACATGTTGATCTACATTGGATAATCTTTCTGGTAGATGACAAAATGATCTACATAGGATAGCATAACCATATATCTACATTCAGTGTATTTCTCATCATTGAAATGCACTGGAAATGAAGAGCATTCAATTTCTATAACACATTCTAAACTGAGTCATGGCGTATGAATACACAACTGGAACTACATAAACATCTGTACTTGTCGTGTGTTATATGTATGTGTAGTAAATAAACTACATAAAGTAAAAAAAAATATGGATTAAAACTTCCAGCCCAATTTCAATTTAAAGTTTGAGGATATTAAAGTAATAATTTTTCATGGTAGTAAAACGGCTGGTTTTCGGCTCTTCCACTTATTACACACACCAGTTTTAAATGGCGCAAAATTTTGAATAAAGATGAATAATTTTTAACAGTTACCGTATATACTCGCCTATAAGTCAGATTTTTGGGAGTGAAATTTGGTCCAAAAGTCTATGTCCGACTTATAGGCGAGTCCTAGGGAGATCAATATTTTTCTAGTCGGCGAGATGTACCAATTTTTAAAACAACTCCGACGATTATCACGATCATCGTCCAGACAAATTAGTCTGCACATAGAAATATAACAAATATCATTGGACACATGTAAATAATAAAAGAATTGACATGATATTGATTTTTTGAGAAAAAATAACTAACTATCGGCATCATTTCTCAAAATATATTTTGAAATAGGGACAAAATCAGTGCAACTTTGATTTGAAATTGTCAACCGATTCTGCAAAAAGCTATACCGACTTATAGGCGGGTCAATGGCAAAATCCTTCAAAATGACCTCAAAAAACACATCCGACTTATAGGCGAACCGACTTATAGGCGACGTATATACGGTATAGACTAAAGAATTAAGGAATGTATATATAAGCATTGATATCTTATTTTTGGATGTTGTCGGTGGTATAACAGCACCTGGTCGTATCAACAAATTATCTTACAGCGCTAACACGTGATATTCAATTTGTTGGCACTACCGACGACATCCAAAGATAAGAATTCAATGTTTAAATGAACAGAATTTTTAGCCAGGATTTTATTTTGGAATTATTAACATAGTCATCTGAATAGGATAACAGAATCATCTCTATTAGTTTACAAAAGTTAGATATTTCAATAAATGTGATGTCTATATTAAAGCACAGTCATGTATAAATTACAGTCCTAAACAGCTTCCCTGTGCTAATTGTCAAATTGCTGCTGAAATACAAGAAAGTGACAGTATCCAAAAACCTCCTCTCCCCCCCCCTCCCCCACTCTCCCCAAATTTCAAAATGATTCTATAGTGTGTTCCTTTTGTACAGATAAAACAGACTGTGAAGAAACGTCTGGACAACATATCAGATCTGGAGACGAGATATGATGAACTGCACACGGAGAAAAGAACGGTAGGATCATCGGCCATAAAACGGGGAAATAAACCGCAACGTTAAAAACGATTCAATTCAATATCGTCAGTTATTAGCAGTCTGTCTTAATAATGTCCCACTGTTAGATCTGGCTATAGGCATTTGTAGTCATATTTATGTTTTCTGTGAAAGAGTGGATGTGGAGGTATGATAAGGCACGGTATGAAATAACGAGACGGTATGTAACAATTTGTTACACATTGAGTGCGAATGGTGACGCTATGTAACATACAATATTGCATTTAGTTGAGTGTAACATTGAAAGTATTCACCCCGAGAAAAATATTGTCAACCGAGGCGCAGCTCACCGACTCCGTTCTCTCTATCACAGGGAACTTTATTCTATCAACGACCCTGCCAGTGAATATACTGTAGAATCATTTTAATTCGTGGGGACCAATATTCGTGGATAACCAAAATTTTGGTGGTTCGTGGGGACGTAATTTCGTAGGAAAGTGATAGATAATGCGAATGGCATAATATTTATAAAGATTAAAAGAAAAATAAAACATGTTCGTGGGGACGTAATTTCGTGGGTAAGAGTGACCCACGAAATCCACGAACATTGGTCCCCCACGAACAATGATGATTCCACAGTATATATAGCACAATAAAGGTTAACGTGGTAATATGTTCAATGCATCATGGGGAAAAAACTCCCTCAGGTGCCGATGCATAACGTCCTGTACATAAAATGTTCTTTCTTTTTATTGCAGCTGGAGTCCCAACTCAGCAGGGTGCCGTCTCACGGAAAAGGGAGACAAGAAAAGGTTGGTTTCGCAGTCAGCTGTGCGTTTGATCTGTCGCAGCATTTGTTGTTTTAAGACTTGACTGTTTTGAAGTTGATATTTGCTGAAATGGCTTCTGGATTTTTCTCTCCACAAACTATGACTGTTAACTTCATCAGAATCACACTAACTGTTCACCCTGATTACAGAAGTGCTTTGTAATATAAACGATGAGGTAACGTGTGTGAATTTTTCGGGAAAAGTGGGAGCAGGGCCATATCTTCTCTACCGAGTGTGTACTAATTTTAACGTATTTACGTAGAATTTGATGGAGTAAGATCTGATGTGTAATCATTATTTTGATATTGAGTAAATAGAGACTTTCATATTTATACATTTAGTACTCTAGCTTTACTGTCAAATCAGCTATGAATCCTGATCAAATAAGTACACATTCAATATGCTAAAGAGCTTTTACACACTTTTTTTTTTATCATTTGGGAGATGTACATGTAATGAAACAAAATTTCTTCCTTTGGTTGTAAATCAGATTTAAGGACACTACAGACAAGCAATAAATGGATACATGTTAGGCTTAGTTTGGTTGTACTGTTTTTAACTCACCTGAGCCGAAGGCTCAAGTGAGCTTTTCTGATTGCCTGTTGTCCATCGTCTGTCTGTCTGTCTGTGTCCGTCCGTCTATCTGTTAATTTTTCCACATTTTCAGTTTTTTCTTAAGAACCGCAGGGCCAAATTCAACCAACTTGGTACAAAATCATCCTTGGTACAAATCATCCTTGGGTGAAGGGGATTCAAGTTTGTTTCAAATGAAGGACCAGGGAGATAATCACGAAAATGCAAAAATAGGGTGGGGTCATTTAAAAATTTTCTTCTCAAGAACCACTTGGCCAGAAAAGCTGAAATTCATATGAAAGCTTCCTGATATAGTGGAGATTCAAGTTTGTTCAAATCATGACCCTGGGGGTACTATGAGGCTACAATAGGGGATCGAAGTTTTACATATGATTATATAGGGAATATCTTTAAAAATCTTCTCAAAAACCACTGGGGCAGAAAAGGCTAGAATTTATATGAAAGCTTCCTGATATAGTGGAGTTCAAGTTTGTTCAAATCATGACCCCCGGGGGTACGATGGGGCCCCAATAGGGGATCAAAGTTTTATATATGACTATATAGGAAAAAATCTTTTATAATTCTTCTTCTCAATAACCACTGGGCCAGAAAAAGCTTCCTGATATAGTGAGATAAAAGTTTGTTCAAATCATGACCCCCAGGGGTAATGTGGGGCCACAATAAGGGATCAATATTTGTTATGCAAATATATAGGGAAATTCTTAAAATCTTCTTCATTGAACAGAGACGAGTGGATATTTACCTGAAAGCTTCTTGATATGAAGAGATTTTAAGTTTGTTTAGATAATGCCCCCCCCCCCCTCTCCAAGGGTTGGTGCATGTGGCCACAATGGGGGATTAAAGTTGCTACTACTGCTCTTTTTAGTGAAGCAGTGCTCAGGTGAAGCGATGTGGCCCATGGGCCTCTTGTTTAGAAATATAATAAGGGACTTAACTCAATGTAAATTTTCCTCACTCTTTTGGACGTCACTGAGAAATCATGGGGAAAAATTACACTCCATACGGTAAATTGTAGTCATTTTACTCATAAACATGTATACTGTGGAATCGTCATTGTTCGTGGGGGATTAATGTTCGTGGATTTTGTGGGTCACTCTTACCCACGAATTTACGTCCCCACGAACATGCTTTATTTTCCTTTTAATTGTTATAAATATTATGTGTTCACATTATTGATCAATTACCCACGAAATTACGTCCCCACAAACGAGCCAAATTTTGGCTATCCACGAACATTGGCCCCCACGAATTAAAATGATTCCACAGTATGCAGTTTTCATCATTTGAAGTTTTGTTTGAGCAAGTGTTTTTAAATTTATTTCTGTACAATGTGCTTGTGAGAAACTGACTCCATGTTAGATTTGTTTTCTTACATGGTGTGTATTCATGTAATTGGGGACTGAAGGGTGTGTATACATGTATTGGGGACTGATGGGTTTAACTGCATGAGTGATCAATGACGCGTATAGTGCTAACAGCTTAATAATGTAGCATGTTCTTACTGATCAACTGGACCAATCAAATTAAGAAGCAAAAATGATTTTCACTTGTTTGTCATGCTTATGTGCTTGACAAAAAGATGGGAAGATCAAATTATACAAAATTTGATCTAAATTTTGATTCAATATTCAAATTAGTTTGGTTTATAATTATAGACGTTGTAAAAAATCAAAATGATCTGAAACCAAATACGTCATATATGGCAATGGTTAGCTTGCCAATTATTCTACAAAAATTTTATCAGAAAAACAATACATGCATTTTCTTTTTAAAAAAAAACCTAAATAATATAATATCATGTAATTGATTCTATAGTTCAAAGGGAATTTAGTTTATAACCAATTAAAGCTGCAAGTTTAAATTTGAATTTCCTTCTTAGATTTGAAATTTCATACTTGAATTTGAATGAGTTTTGTCTATTTGTGGGAAAATTAGAAATGTCATATTCAAATTTCATTGATTTTGTCTGTTTGTAGGAAAATTTAGAAGATAAATTGGACAAAGTGGAGAAAGAATTAGGATCTGTGCGGATGTCTCTGAAGCGATATCACGTGTTAAAAACCTCAATATGAAGCGATATCACATAGCGATATCTCATTTTAGAAACCTCCATAGAAACAAATATCATGTTGGAAACTTCAATATGAAAAGATACGTGTTAGAAACCTATATATAGATAGAAGTATTTACCGTCCTACGATTGAATTAGAATCTGCCGCAGTCCTTTCGAGAATGGAGAATCGTCATCCCCCTCTGAAGTCCGGCCAGTCCATCTGTACCAGAAGTGTTCGTATCCATGACAACAGCTCACCAGTACAGTGATTCATTCTGTTTAGTGCTGAGCATTCACCATTGAGCAGTATAACTTTATTGTTTGTTTATGTTTTGATTTTATGATTGTTGCTACATGCTGGTGATGGGGCGTTTATTTGTTTACGTATCGAGGAGTTGTTGATTAACGTTTCCTTATATTGTACAGTTACAGAGACGCAATGATATCCCCGCCCCCCCGCCCCCCCCCCCCCCCCCCCACCGCCCCCCCCCCCCCCCCCCCAGCTATTGTGTGTACAGTATTATAAAACAGTGCTCTATATCTGTGGCTATAAATAAGTTATCTAGAATCTAGTCCCAATTTATTATTTATTATTTTGTTGTTTTATTAGCCCTATCTAGATTTTAATTACAAATGTAGCTGCGATGTATACTTAAAGACACTCCTATAGACTGTACACAGAAGGCAAATTAATTTTGGAAACCTATTATCAGATCTGATATAAATACAGTTCTCCACCATTTATAGTAGAAGCTACTCAGATAAAGAAATTTGTGGTGACTACTCAACGCGCAAGGGGACGGTCATCATTTTACAGAGCCAGGACCAACTTTTATACGCGGAAAGATTTCACTGAAATGACAGGAACATGAAACAATGTTGTCAAGAAACGTAATCATTCTTATCCTGCTCATTGTTCAGTGAATCAAGAGAAAACTTATTTTCGTTTGTTGTATGTACAGTTATTTTTGTATGATTCGATGAGGGCCGTCCAGGTTGATTCCATGTTGTATACAATCACTAGTGCTAGTACTGAGTGCTGACATTGTGAATGGGCGACACAGTTACATGTATGTCCAGTTTTTGTAGTTTTGCACTTACAGAGAGAAAAATATGCTAGATTCATTTTTGCTTATGTATACTGTTAGAAAATAATAAAACATGATATTCTAAATGGCACCAAACCTTTTTTTAAGTCACTCAAGTATGTACTTGTAACTTTTGCAATCATTTTACACAAATAAATTTATTGGAATGGAATGGCATTAGTAACAATTATTTGGTCTAAAAATTGTTATTTTTAGCAATCTGACCAAAGTACAGATATTTATAAGTCAGTTTCTCTTGGTGATCTTAGGCAGCAAATCTTTATGTTGCTTGAGTTAGCTCCCTTGGGATGAAATACATTTCTGCGAGAGATCGGTGCATCTCAGTCAGTGATCATCAGAAAGGTTCATCAGTTGCTCCACATTGTATGTTGGACTTCTTTTCTGAAGCTAAACATTTTTTCCCTGGGCCCTTTCACAACTCTGGCCTGAATTCTCGGGATTATAATGTTGATATCGTGGGATCAATTTTCGTGGTCGTCAAAACAATCATCACTTCAGGAATTTCAAGTAAAACGTTTTGTACAATGAGATACACTTAGGTACCGCAACGAATTCAAACTCTAGCCATCCTGAGTTTTCTCGGACGCTCCATCGAGAGTAATTGTAACAGTCCGTGTCTGGAGTTGTAGGATTCTTGAAACCGACAATAGCTTACTGAGGGCTCAATCAGAGACATATATAACATATATGTCTCTGGCTCAATGAACGCATCTATATATAGAGGAAATGTCTTAATGATAACTGTTATGTTAAGGTGGAATGCTACACCAGAGAAATTTGACGTGGATGAAAAATAGAGGATATGTTAAACAATATTTTGAAAATAAAAAGTTTCAAATTCGCTCAATTTTGTAAAAATAAAATGCAGGTTTAGTAGAAAGCAATTTGAAAATTTTTTTAAAACCCCTGCTGGAATCAAACCCACGACCTACGAAGGCAACGTGCTAACTTACTGAGCTAGTTGGCTAGGCATTTGATTTTGAAATGAATTGATATATAAAACTGATAGTGATATTTTCATCCATATTTCGAAAGGAAGTCAGCCATTGTGACGACGATGTAGAGATCCCCCTTAAGTATTTACCAACATAAAACAGCGAGACTGAGAAGGTTGCTCTATTGATCAGTTTGCAGACGATGTAACTGTGTATATCTACATGACAGCAATACACTTATACTTATAATCTCTAAATTCTGATTTATGTGAAATGTTACTGAACGAAGACAAATCAAAGTGTACACAACAAAAGAGGACAACATTTGATATCCTGGTACTTATTGTAAAACTTTCCTGCTAATCTTGACAAGAATTTTGGTTTAATTCTGTATATTTAGTTACATGGTTGTAGTTGACCTATAATTGGTTATAAAGGTCAGTTAAATTCCATATGGGGCGAGAGCGGACCTGATATGGATTTACTGACCATGTATAAACCATATTAGGTCAACTACAAACCATGTAACGAATATATCTTACCGACTGCCTTTTTCTAAATAGCATAATGTATAAAAACTTGCATGTTGATGAATTCACTACATGATGCACTTTGGCCTGAAGCAACTATGACGTCACAAACAAGTGACGTTCGAAAATTCGTAGTTTACGTAATGTATTCAAGTTTCAATTTTAACTATTGGCCGTTGAGAATTCATTTCGACGACCGGAGTTTATTCATTTGAGTAGTCAGACGCTTTGAAAACAAATTTGAGACGGAAAATAACTCATCTCTTAACCGTGTATAAGGAGTAATGGCTCCTACTGACTATGGATGGAATTCTACTGACTATGTATGGAATATCCATGGTCTTCACGTGATCGATGTAAACCAATGGTAATGCTACAAAATTAGCAGGAGGTAAGATATATTACCATATCAAACTTTGGGGAGAGCATGACTCTTTGAATATACTTAATCCCATTTAGCCAAGAATAATTTGTGCCAAGTTTGTTTGAAACTGGCCCAGAGATTCTCGAGAAGAAAATTTTTAATCCCAGTAGATGAGAAAAGCTCGCTGAGCTTGAGGGTGTGCGGGTAGCTTAGAGGTTATATCACTTGCATCTAATAAAAGATTGAGGTGGAATGCTACAAAAAAAATTAGAATACACAATTGTGCTGACAAATAAATAGATATCTTTTCCAGTTGTATTTTTGTCCTTGAATCATAATCATCTGAATAATTATTTTATTGCAACTACATCGTTTTCTTTATGAGAAAAAAAATATCGTTTTAATTCAGTCACCTTGATTCACGTTTTTATACGCCCACATAAAAAGCGGGCGTGTTGTGTTATACCACTG
>CAJDSM010011947.1:435-10838 GCA_903981925.1 Ostrea lurida | reverse complement strand
ACCCCACGGAAAAAGGATTAGATTGCAAAGTGGCCTGTGCCTATACTGAGAGCAATATTGTCTCCTCAAAGCTAGCAATCCCCTGGGCATTATTCCTGTTCAAGAACTTAATTTGGCTCTGCAATGTGGCAAGCCACAGTTTTGACTTAGTCAAACTCATTTCAATATCTGAACAAGCTCAATCAGAGCCTGCACAAACTGCTATACCTAGTTATTGGGGCTATCCATTCAATAAGGGCAAAGTGCAAATTTCTTCCCCAG
This sequence comes from Ostrea lurida, assembly GCA_903981925.1. Taxonomy (NCBI): domain Eukaryota; kingdom Metazoa; phylum Mollusca; class Bivalvia; order Ostreida; family Ostreidae; genus Ostrea; species Ostrea lurida. Next base: position 10,577 of record CAJDSM010011947.1, on the reverse strand, counting down.
ATCTATGCATGTTGAAACATATCTGTGGGAAATGCAGAGGCAACGCATCCAGAATCAAGCTGCTTCGCACTATTAGTCGTATCCACAAATAGGGACTGATTTCATGCAAATTATTCTACCCCCTGCAAACAAGTTTGGGGGGAGGGGGGGTATATAGGAATCACTCGTCTTTCTTTGCAGCATCCCCAGGTTTCGTGTCCTTGTGGTAACCTTTTTCCCTTTAGGTAGGCATAACCATCATTTGGGCACGTGGTGTATCTATGAGAAACTGTTGCATTGTCTAAGTGACGCCTGTACTTTTGAACTCGGGGTCCAAAAACTTGATCGTCTTTATTTACAATGAGTTTAGTGTTCGAGCTATGGTTCTTTGTCATGGGCGTTCTGTTCACATGTTTGGTCACCTGGGTGCACCACTGTGTGACGATTTGTCATGTACTCCTTGTTTTGTCCAGACTGATCTAGGTGTGCCCTGATTCGTGTCCGGGCCTCTTGACATGGTGCAATGCCGTGTCTAGCTGTGGGGTATCAGTATGAGAACGTGTCCGCCTGCATTTGTGGGCCTGTCTCTTAGACTTTTGGCCTCAAGGTCCAAGGTGTAAGTTTTGACTGGATTGATCTTGGTTTGTGGTTGTAACAATGGGAGATGCTTCACGTACATTGATTGGAAAAAAAAAATTTTTTTTGAAAAAAAAATCTCGAGGTCAAGCTTGTGGGTCTTTTAACATGGATTTGTGTTACGGGGCCATATTTCTTTGTTAAGCTCAGTGCAACTTCAAATGAGCAATGAGAAGTATGTGGCTGGCGGGGGTTGTCGCTTTGTGGGTTTTTTCTCGCGGTGCTTCTGGTTATGGCTACTGGCCTTATTCACAGTTTTACATCCAAAATTAACTCCTTCAACCAATTAAGTCATTGACCTTCTTGTCGGAGATCTTTCTCCTATCAAAAAATTAACAGGTAGGACAGTTTGGCACTATCTGGCTAAAATCAGGTTGATTACAGATTCACCGGTGTGCATCAAACCTAAGACAGTTATGGTAAGTGATGCTCCCTCAACAGCTCGGCAATTTAGTAAGTGGAGAATCAGGGTCCTTTTGGATATGACATAAAAGCGGAGGCCCCGTGTCCGCAGTAATGTGTGGCCCAACGCAATAGAACCTCATTTTGCTAAAAGCTATGAGAGCCATAAGCAAGGTCTAAATTTGCAGACCTGCTACCTGCAAATGGTGACATCTCAATATAGTGATATATTCTCAACAAAAATCCAATCACCTCCCCTTCTTTTCCTCTACTATAAGTATCCATGTTTATAGAATTTTTGGATATGTTGGATTGTCATTGCCTTTACTCGGGAGGAGGTAGGTTAATTTAGGCAGGAAGAGTCTTTTTACCTTGGAAAAGGACATAATTGGAAGGTCTAGAGGGCCAAAATGTGTACACCCGGTGAACAACTTTTAACAGGAACCTTGAGTATTTAGGATCTAGCACACCCAGATTAATGACCTCGCCACATCTGGCAACACCAGCACTACAGAATTTCTCATTAATCAACTGTAGTTTGTTAATCGTTATGTCGTGCTTGCACACCTTGCTCATGTTCGGTTTTGTTGCACCTGCTATAAACCGGCATGGTAACGTCTCTAGGTGGTGATTTTAATGTTGCAGTTTAAATCAAGACATTCAAATTCATTTCGTATTTAGTTAATTGGGCTTGCAATTGTTCATGACAAATATCAATGTCCATCAAATCCAGTTCTATTTTAGTATATGATCAGGTTTATGTAAGTGGTAACTAGGATTACGATTATCTCAGGGTGTTTTGTTATTCTGTTAGGGGAAAGGAAAATTTTCCCTTCAAGTGGTACCCAGCCTAGGTGTTTATTTGGTCATGTCAATTTTTTGTGGGGAACATCATATCGAATGTTCCTGTGGGCGGGATCAAGGAAGACCTGCCATCTGCATCAGAAAGCATGAGGGATGTGGTCAATGGCCGTGTGTTAGATGGAAGCCTATAATGCCATTGGTAACAAAGTATAAAAAATGGTAAACTGCCTTGGGGCCTGCAAGCATTTTCAATGTGCTCAGTCCATTGGGTCTAATTGATTATACAGTCAATTTTTTGGTGGGCGGACATCAATTATCGTGTCGATGGCGGGGTCAAGGAACAACAATCCTGCCATAAAGCTAAACCTGTTTGTCTCTTGCCCATGTCTGCATCAAAGCATGAGGAATGTGTCATGGCTGTGTTAGCATGGAAGCTAAATGCCATTGGTAAAAGTATGGAAAAAAATTGTAACCTGCTTGGGGTTGCAGCCTCAGTGCTCGGCTCCACCTCTACCTTCCTATAAAAGAGGAAGGCTACTAGTGTCTGGTTCAGTGGTAAAATTCGCAAACCGTAAGCAAGCACCAATGAGCACACAGCGGTGTGAAAGCTGTGCAAGCTTGATTGCCTGAACATCCGACACAGTGCGTGTGATTAAGCATAGAGGGGGTTTCCATGGCACTCGCGATCAAAGCGATAGGCCTACTAGTTTTGCTCCGTTTGTTTATAGGTATCTAGTCGTCTCCTTGACTCCACAAAAAAATTTGCGGCCATTATCCTCCAACACTTGTGTATTGTTTATATGATGTGTTTTCCTAATAAATTGTGAAAGGTTAAATTGGTGTTTCATTGTTGGAAGTGAATGATAATTGGGGCTGTATATGAACTGTGCAAGGGCATTGAATCATTGGCGCAATCTTGCAATATAATATGGATTCAATTGAAATGATATGAGATAATCCATTTATTGAGTGTATGCATTAAAACTCGGAACTTCACTTGGTACATAGTTAACTATAGTTTTAAAAGGGGAGTTTAACTGGATAACCAACTTCTCTTCCTCTTGCTTTTTCTTTGAGAGCAAGCATGGTTACCCGCCACCTCCCTTTGTTGAATATCAGATTTTGATATATTTTTGTATTCGTTGAACAACTTAATCTGTGCCACAGTATTTTATTTTGTAGGGACGATTTCACACCTGAGGCATTAAATTGAGCGATAATTCCCAATTGAGGAATAGCTGCACTTTTTTAAATTGGCTGGGAACCACATAGTAGTTATATAGTGTGGTAAATATTTTACTAGACTTTTATAATTAATACATTTAATTTTCTTGTATAACTTTGTCGCAGCTTTAAGGGGAGGATCAGGAAACACATTTGTAGGTCAATCAAGGGCACATGCTTAACCTGTTGTCTCCTGCCCATCTGCCATCACAGCATTGAGGATGTGTCATGGCTTGTGTTAGTGGAAGCTAAATGCCATTGTATAAAGTATGGAAACAATTGTTAAAACTGCTTGGGGTTCTGCAGCACTTCAGTGCTCGGTCACCTCTACCGTCTATAAAAAGTGAGGAAGGCTACAGTCCTTGGTCAGTGGGTACAAATTCGAAAACCAGGTAGCAAGCCAGAGAACAGGGCTGTGAAAAGCTTGTGCAGCTTGTATGCCTGCCACCATGCGTCTGTTTAAGCATGGGGTTTTCCATGGCACTCGCATCAAAGCGAGGCCACTGAGTTTTTGTCCCGGTTTGTTTATGGTATCCTAGTTGTCTTCCTTGATTCCTACAGCAAAATTTGAGGCGCAGTTATTCTCCAAGCATTGTGTTTGTTTTATATGTGTGTTTTTTATCCTAATAAATTGTGAAAAGGTTAAATCGGTGTTGTCATGTGGTCTGGAAGTGAATGAATAGACTTGGGTCTGTATATGATGTGCAAGGGCAATTGAATCATTGGGCGCAATCTTCCAATTATGAGGTTTCGATTGTAATATTCAAAACTTAGAGATGTTTGACAAAGTTATGATGAATGCATGGCAAAAATAAAATGAGGCTCATTCAGTGACAAAGCAAAACGTAAACATGAAATATATAATGTATCAAACATCTATAGCATTAAGTGGTTTATTGGTCGGTGTACCTCGTTTCACAAGCAGATGCAGCCCTGGATCCTCCTGCTAATTATGTGCGAGAGTCTTTTCATAACGTCCTGATGATATTGTTTAACTCTCTGGGACAATCTTCTGAATCAGACAATTTGAACGACTCATGATAATCACTTCCACCAATGAAATGTACTGGTTTTTAAGGACAAAGGTTGTTTAACATCTGGGGGTGGGAGGTGTCTGTTAACAAGTTTTAAGAATTGCTACCTTTATAAAATTCCGAAATATTAAGAAATTCAGAGAGTTTTTTGTTGGTGAATGAGATGTTAGAAGACAACAGGTATTGTGGGTGTTGTTAAAACGCGGAATAGAAAACAGAAAGGAAAATGGAATGGAATTTAAGAATTAGAATGGTTACCGTAGCTAAGATAACACCAAAATTTGGGAAGGATATGCTTTATTTTATTAAAAATTTTAGGAATTGTATCTTAAAATTCTACATGATAATTAATTAATTTATGTTTGTACAAGGGTTTATAGAGCAATTAATAAGAATCTTGAAATTTTGGCACTGACATAGATGTTAGGAAGCAGTGACACCTGTGGGTAAGGGTAGGGGTCTAATAACATTGGAATTATTAACCAAGAAATTTCTCTGTTACTCTTATCTTGTACTTACTAATACTAGAAACTGACCATGTAAATTCTGTTTGTGTCATATATAAGTTTCGAGATCAGAACTCTTCTGTATAGGAGAGTATTTAATGCTACTCAGAACATCTCATTGGGTCAGAGTCAATAAGGATGGCAATAAAAATAGCAAAAGTGACTTTTGTTTAAAGATGTACATGAAAAAAAACCCAAAAAAACAATACTATGAATGAAATTTTCATTCAACTGAAAACATAAAATCAATGTCGCATTTCCAAGTAATTTCCTAGACATGGTATGTACAAGTACAAAATAAATACAGGATCTTGAATGAGTGCTAATTTCCCGAGCCTTGGCGAAGGAAATATTCAAATCTGGTAACGAATTCCATAAATTTCATATGCTATAAGTATGAGTGTAAGATTCTATTTTTCACACAACTATCACTAAACACATTTTTTAATTTACTTTCTATTTCACAACCCGAATTTTTCATTTAATTCAAATGTGACATTGTCTGCAACATTACGGTTTGAAAATGTTTGAAATTTCTGTTACACTTATTTTCACTTCATCAGACACAAAATGCTCTTGGAACAACCTTGGTGACAAAAGATTGTCTTTAACCGTCAATGTTAACAGTTTCAAAGGATGATATGCTGTTTTCTTTAGGTGGTGCACGAATGACTGATCTACCTAATTTGCATTTTTATGAATCTGAGCTAAGAGTGCATATCGTTTTTCCGAACCCGCGTTATAAACCCGAAAACAGTACGGTTGTGTGATAAAGTAGAATAATAAGCATTTCATGTGTTTATGTACTTTGTGAATACTTATAACTGTACTTGGTTGTATGTATCAGATTGAATTCGGCTGATAAATCTGCATACCGTAATCCTTCTATTTTTTGGACTCCTCTAATTTTTCGACACTGTTTGAAATTGGGACAATATGCTAGTTTTGAAAAATTCTAAAATTTTTCGACACTTGGGGAAAAAATTCCGTGATTGAAAAAATCGTCCAAGTTGGGAAGTGGGGGATCGTGTTTAGTAAATTATCTTACTGAATATTTTAAAAGACTATGACGCTTTAAATGATTATATCGTTATCTTTAATGCCGTGAATTCTTCACTGTTTTTCATCTTTTTTCTTTAATTTGTGTTGCTTATACCGCTCCTACCCTAACGTGAAAGCGTGGTGTTGGCTATTGGATCCGCCATTTTCTTTCCAAACATTTACGCTTGTGGATACTCGTTTCCGTCTTCGTTTCTTCACCATTAGTGTAGTGACAATCTTCTCGTTTGTGTAAGATCTCGTTTTTCTATCCACGGTCACAACCCTTAATGTTTTTAACGTGATCGATGAAGCAGCAGCAACACAACAAAATTCAATCTATTTGAACGAAACCAAATAAAACTCACGAGATCTCTAGAGAACTCTTCGAAGAGTGTAACTTGCGAAATTTTATCCGTCGCGGTTATGGGTGATGCAGACGATGAGCTGAATATAACGAGCTGGACTTAAGTTATTCGGGTTACAGCTGAGATGTTAATGCGCGGCGCCGTACACTTGTGTATGATCCATGAAAATATTGTACTTATCCGGCCCTTCTAGACTATGAATGTTCCGGAAGGAAGATCATACCAAAAAATGTGTTCAAATTCTTAATTTTTCGACACTTTTGGCAAAAACCTAAGAAAATGGGGTGTATTTCAGTTGTCGAAATTTAGAAAAGGAATTACGGTATATTCTGAGTAAATTTAGTGCATCCGTATTCAACGCAGCTATTAGACATTTGTTTACCACCTAGTGTGTAAACAAATTGTTTGGTCTGTTACTGTATATTAGTGTTCTCTACAAGGAATAACTGAGGACATATTCTCAAAACTTCGCTAACTGACATCTCGTAATTTCTCTGTTACTATGTGTGTTAATTGTGGGTAAGTAACTGATCCATGTAATTCTCTGGTTATACATGTGTTGTAATTGCTTGATAACGTATGGATCCTGTCAATTGTCTCTGTAATCTATGTGTTGTAATTGCATGTATATAGTAAATGATCTGTTAATTTCTCTGTTTCACTCATTGTTGTTTGCTGTATAAGCTCACTAGATCCTGTAATTTCTCTGTATTACATTGAGCTTGTAATTGCCTGTATAGTTGACGCTGATCGGTAATTTCATCTGTTACTATTGTGTTGTAATTGGCGTATAAAGTACTGATCCTGTAATTTCTCTGTTACTATGTGTTGTCATTGGCTGTATAAGAACTAGTCCTGTAATTTCGCTGTAATATTATGTTGTTGCTGGGTAAGTAACTGATCCTGTAATTTCGTTTACTAGTGTTGTTAACTTTGCGTGTAATAGTAACTGATCCTGTAATTCAGCTGTTTACTATATGTTGATAATTGCGTGTATAAGTAACTGATCTGTTAATTTCTCTGTTACTATGGTGATTGTAATTGTGTATAAGTAACTGATCCTGTAATTTCTCTTACCTTCACAGCAAACTGTTTCCTCAGACATGTAACAATCTTGCCCTCTAACTCCTGATCATTTTTTTGAGTTTTGAGAATATCATGGCAGAATTTGGGAATGTCCCTGACACACTTCTTCTGCAGTTCGGGATTTAATCTGTAGTCTACAATAAGATACATCATTTTGTGAATTCACCAATTAGAGTCACATATCTTGCACAAGTCTGAAAACTCTGAATTCTTTCTCCTCCTTCATCGTATCTCTCTCTAGCCATTCTCTATCTCTCTAGCCATTTTCTAATATTCTCGTAAGCTCTAAGACTCATCTCAGCTTGTCTTCAAGCCTCTCTATTGTCTATAGCCATTCTCTATCTTCTCTAGCCTTCTCATTCTCTATCACTATCTCTCTAGCCTAGCCATTCTTTCTCTCTGCTACTATCATTCTCCAATACTCTCTACCATTCTCCTATAGTCTCTACTTCTCTATCTCTATGCGTCTCTATTCTCTATGCATCTTGCATTCTCTAGATCTCTCTAAGCCGCATTCTATATCTTGTCTAGCTAGCCATTCTCTCTATCTCCTCTACCATTTTCTATTATACATTTCTTTACCTCTCTACCATTCTCTCTCTAGCCTACTATCTTCTAACCATTTCTCTCTTAGTACCATTCTCTATCTCTACCTAGCCATATCTCTATCCTCGTAGGCCCATCTCTATATTCTCTAGCCATTTCTCCTGCAATTTCTATCCTCGCATTTCTTCCATTAGCCATTCATTCTCTACATTCCTTCTCTCTAGCCAATTCTCTATCTCTCTTAGCATTCTCTATCCTCTAGGCCATTCTCTTATCTCTTTCCTAGTCACTTCCTTCCTATTCTCTCTCGCTCATCCTTCCTCATCTCGTCTACGTCATATCTCTATCTCTCTATGCTCATATCTCTCAAAATTCTCGTCCATAGCCAACTTCTCTTTATCTCAAAGCAGCCATTTAATTTTTCCTGATCATCCTTTTAGCCTATAAGTGTCTCTATTTTCTTCGTACATTATCTATCTATTTCTCCTCTAGCTAGCATTCTGGGCTGATCTCTCTAACCATTACTTACTCTACATTTCTCTAACATCTCTCTAGTTAACCATATCTACCTATTACTCGACGAGCCGTTATTCGTCACCGCGGTTCTTAGCCAATAATCTTCTCTCTCTCTAGTCATTTCTCCTCTACCTCTACTCAGCCAATCTCTTTCTCTCTCTAGCCAATTCTCTCATCTCTCATACTAGTCGGCATGTCTTCTACCTCTCTAGCCCATTCTCTATCTCCTAGTCTAGACCATTCTCTACTCTCCTCTAAGCTTCGCTTTCTCTACCTCTCTAGCCATTCTCAATCTTTATACTGATCTGCATGTTTGCTATTAGACACAGCTAATTACTAATAAGGTAAATCTGCACGAAAAAAGCTTATTTTCCTAATGAAAGACAACATTGCAATTCTTTATGCAATTAATATTGATTGGTAATTGGAAAATTCCACTTATGAACATTATAGTACATATAATACACTTTCCATAATTTGGTATCAGAGCATAAAAGACCTGATTCTCTGTAATGCATTGATTGGTTGTAGGCATATGATGACGGAATCTGTTTGTTAAAGTTCTTTATTGTACAATGTTAAAATACTGTTTCAAATTGAGTGATAGTCTTTTTTCACCCAAAAGAGTGCCAAATTAATCTACAGTTACTCAGTAATGTTATCTGAGTTTCTAATTAATGGCTATATGGGAACAAATGTTTTAGATCAAACAGAATAGTTTTTGAACTGGAAATGGAACACAGAATGGTTTGAACAAAACACTTTCAGCTGAACATGAAACAATTTACTTGGTGTAGTCACACACACTTCTGTAACACAGTATATTGACTTGCAACCCTCAATGAATATATAAACTGGAAAACTGATTGAAGCTGTAAGTTCTCAGTTCCATTGGAGCTTTCATATACCGTATATCAGGTTTTTTATGTGTCATGTTTTTTCCGCGAATCTTACCTTAAAATGACGTACAGGAACGAAATTTTCACGAAATCCAAGTAATAGCCAAACTTTAATTCACCTTTAATATGACCTTTTAAAGAATAACATCAAGAAATACTAATATTATTTATTAACGTTAGAAACGATACAAATAAACACTTAATAACTTGATAACTTGATCACAACTCCTAAATGGAGGAGATTCCGGCCTCTTTGAATCCGTTTTTAATTATGTCTGGTTTTGTACGCAGGTAATCGTATAGCTTCACGATCCATTTTGCCCCAAGCGATTTCATACGGGACAGTGACAAGTCGACCTTCACCTCTTCGATATCTGCTGATCCGTTTTTCAGCTCTTCGCACACCTGAGCCGCATACCAGTTTACAAACTCGTTTTTCAAAAACGATTTGGCACCTTAAAATGGACATGTTTATGTGTTGCTCGACAAAGTGACTCTGAGCTCTCAGGCCTAGAGATATGAAATTCATTGAAGCGAAAAACAACTCATCCTACTGAAAACTGTTCACTATTCATTTTTCACAAACTGGAAATCATCGCGAACAAAGCGGAAAATGGATGCACCCGGAAAAAACCTGATATACGGTATGTTTGAGAATATGTCCTGACAAAGGCAAAATGGAAAAATACATTGGGAATCATTTTATCTTTTACAAGTGGTAATGCATAAAATGCCGCAATATTTGACCTGAATTGTGCACATAAAAAGTTGTGCTGGAAATCAAAGGTTTCTAAAACAGACAAATTTATATTTCTTTGGTCTATTTCAAATCACCCCCCTCCCCCCTCCCATCATGCTAAAGTTCTACATCTATCATTTATATCAGCTACAAAATACAATAATGCAAATAAAAAACATCTACTGATCTAGCAATAAACATCCCATTTAAGTTCCCACAAAACAATCCTGTATTGTGTAAACCAAAACAAACCTCTATTTTCTGCAATTTCTCGTTTTATTATGAGCTTGCGACATTTTTCATCGAAGTTCAGCATGTCTTTCTTTTTCCTTAAGCAGGGCAGAATTTCATCTTCCTCTAAGTCT
>CAJDSM010011945.1:0-16835 GCA_903981925.1 Ostrea lurida | reverse complement strand
ACTTAATTCACATCTTCAATCCCAATCATAATTGCAACTTCATTACCGATTTATTACATCTAAATTTCTCTCGGCAGAAATTTTAACCCGTCCGGTCGGGCGTCTTTTTAAAGAAATGTGTTCGCCCGCGACAAAATTTATGCGTCTTGGGCGATCGGGCGTACGGTTATTTCAAACACTGTCTGGTTGAGTGTCCCTGCCAGTTTTGCTCATGGAAAAATCCAAGCATCTTGGGCAGTTGGGATGAGTTATTTCAAACCCTCTCAAACTATAGCCAGTCTTTCAAAGAAAGTACATGTGTGTAGAGCAGGATGGGCTCTACCATAGTTGTAAATTTGGTGATCCCCGGGGTAGGGGTTCTGACCCCAGGGCAGGGCCAAACTTGGTACATAGTGTTTATATATGTAAAACATCTTTAATGCTATTTATTAATACTAAATGGATATTTGGAATGAGCAGGGAGTTTTCTATTGTAATAGGAAGGGAGAAAATGCAACGGACCAGACCGGGATTGAACCCGGGCGGCCGGGCCTCCTGAATCTCTAGTCAGGTGCTCTCAGTCTACAACTGATGCTATCTGGCCAACTGAGATCGACCCGGCTTGGACCGCTTACATTCCCCTCCCTAAATGTCTTCTCCCCGGAAGACACCAAACACAGGTTCTTTCAGACTTTGCCCTGGCAGATTTTCACCTGCAATTCCAGGGTGGTCTATGGCACCAAATGTAACAGGAAAGGGAGAAAATTGCAACGGACCAAGACTGGGATTCAACCCAGGCCCCCAATTCTCTATCTGTGCTCTACCAATCTGAGCTATACTGTCACGAGACAACCCAGTGACCGCTAACACATAAATATAATTAAACATGAATTCTAGGGTAGGGTTTGTTTATTGGGGGGGTGTTAAAAATGTCATTGATGAAATGTTTAACAAGAACTTTTTCTTCTTGATCACTATGATTTCAATTCTTTTTAAATTTGGATGAAGCATCGTTGGACCAAGGCACATAATTGTTAAATTTCAGAAACTCTCAACCCCTGGGGGGGCCTTAGGCAGGGCAAAAAAGTGACAAAATTTTTTTCAAAATTCTTTTTCTTTTACAACTGCACATGTCTATTAAGAAAAAAATACCCCCACCCCCCCCGGGTAAACCAAGCTGGGTAGGGTATGACTGAAATCGTGTTAGTCATTCTATGTTCAATTGCAAAAAATTTTCATTTGTCAATGCAATATGGTTTCCAGGCTTGAAAAGTTATCCTTCACGAAGTCCCATAGTCATACATATGGACTACCCATGTGGAGGAAATCCCTATCGAATTTTTGGGGTTCAAAAGGTCAAAGATGCACTTTGAATTCGAAGGACAATATGTTTCTGGGCCGTCTAGAAATATTATCCCTTCTACCTGGAGTCACATAGACCAAAAAAAAAAGTGCTTTATTTTCACCTGGAAAAAAAAAAATAGGGTCAGTAGTCGGAATTAATTTTTTTGCTATTTAGTATGGTTGTATATTAATTTATTTAATTACAAGTAATCAGCCTTTCAAACTCTTTGCAAAAAAGTGGGGGTATGTAAATAAATTAGTTAATAGGCTCTGGAGAGAACAACATCGTGGAATTTACTTTTCCAATTAAAAGTGTTAGTCTGGGGTTGGACAAAATAGTTGGTTGAATTACCATATTAAACACACATATTTCTTTCTTTTTAAATTATTTGACCCATATCATCATATGAAATTTTCCCTATTGAACTTGGGGTCAAAAGTTTTCAGAGTCCAAGTTACACTGAACATTAAAGAAACAAAATTCCATCTCAAAATTCATATTTTTTGAAAGATGATAACATGTGAACAATAGATTACCAAATAAGGTATTTAAATCCAAAATATTGAAGACTTCCTATATATGGGCAATGATATCGGGTGACAATTGGTGTACAAGTTAATTAGGAGAGAGAATGAGAAAATAAGTGGCTGAGACAAGGAATTTGAACCCGACCCCTTATTACTAGGTCAGGTTGCTCTAAACCACTGAGCTTATCCAGGCCGATTCCGTCCATATAGCGCGTAAAACTACATTCTACCTCCTGAAAAATTGTCTTCTTCCTTGAAGCAAACTTACCCAGGTTCTAACCCCTGGCAGACTTTCACCTGGAATTCCAGGGCACACTGGCCACCCAAATGTAACAAAAGGGAGAAGAATGAGAGAAAAATACGTGGGCTGGTACCGGAATCGAACCAGACCCTGCATACAGTTCAGGTGCTCAAACTAATCGGACAAAATTTACTTTTGATTATCGAATTGAATCGGCAGAACACGATCGATTATAAAATCGATTATTTGAACTTCTGGAAATGAGATTTTTGCCACATCAGGATACTCGAGTACGCTCGTCATTACAGGGTACATAATTATGAATTGCCTATCCAGGGCACGAAATGCTATCCTGCGAGTAAAAAAACCCAAATGCAGTGCATCTAAATGCAAACGTAAGCTTAGTATAGTGATACAATGTAGCCCATATAGTTCTAACAGATCTTCAGAGTATAGTTCATCTGAGTGTATGAGTGTCGGTCATTGTCAGCGACAATCGATGTTCAAAATTTATAATCGATTGTCGCCAAGTGCTGCTTTCAGCGACGATTTTTCGATAGTCGGCGACTATCATAACAACACTAGCTCTAACCACTGAGCTATCCTAGACAAGCACCCAAAAATGTAACCTCCGAGGTGGAATTCTGATAGGTTTATGGTCTCCAGTATCTATTTTGTGTTTAACACAAGAACAAAAGTCAGTTTTGTTTGATTGATTAGTTACCTACAAGGACATATCTGTTGATCCGGACGGAAAATTTGGCAGAACCAAAGTAGTTAAACACAAAATAGGTATTGGAGACCATAAATCTATCAAAATTCCACCTCGTTCGTTGGTTATCATATTGACCTTGGGGTAAATTTCAGAACCAGTAGAGCCTTGGCGTACTGGTTCCGTTACACAATGATATTCAGGTGACAATGATACTCAGGTGACCGGCCCCGTGGGGATCTGGGTTAGAGTGAAATATTCTCGAGTGGGACGTAGAACAATAAATAATCAATCAACTCAGGTGACCGTTATATCGTCTTTTTACCCCAAATAAACCACAAAAAACTCCATAAATACTCCCTTAACAACTCAAAAGATTAAATGTCATTTGCTAATAGATTATTAGAGAGACAGAAAGATAAAATTTGGAGAATCACTTTATTCATCTATTTATCTGAATGTCTGCTTATTGTAATTGGTACAAGTGGGTGGATTTACTTTAAATATAGAAAATGAGACTTAATCTATTGAATTTTAAAAGAGTACGATATTTATGCCTATGCCCAATTATGGGGTAAAAAGACGCACCCTTCAGTCGGGAACGTTTCTCATCCTTATGAGGATTTTAGATTTTCCCCAGACATCAGAGGTGGGAGAATGTTGATGATCACGACCATGAAAAACTGGGATAACGATTACCTTAAGCGAGTGTCTTTATTAAGTAGACAACTTGCCATGTCGTGGAGCGTAGCGGGAACGATAACTCTGGGTAGAGAATAAAGCTGGTCCCCCGGTTGTTGGTTGGCAATACACAAACAACAGTAAGGGTTCTTTTGGTTTTCACAATGAGGACCGGATTTCTATTGGTCAATTGAATTTATGTGTGTCATCTGCAGAATGCATTGTTGCGTAATTGATGCGTTTTGTCACGACATGCTCGCGCTTCTTACTTTATCTCTGTGTCATGAACCGTAGTGTAGTTGATTTGGACGGATCATTGGTCTGACATCGTTGTTGTTTTGAATATACTCTTCGGGCCAATTATGACTGGTGAAATAACGATCAGCCCAGAATCCGGGCTGTTACTTTGAGCGAATCGACAGTACTGTTATTTCACCGAGAGAAAGCGATAGCACAACGGTACCAGTTTATGTAGAGATTGGTCCACTCGGCAAACCTCGGAAGATTCGTACCTCATCTGACGTAGGTCACGGAATCAGCCGAGGTTTGCCGAATGAGATTGGTCGTCATTCTCTTGCACAGAGTTGTCGTTCCTTTCTCTCACTTACATGTTAAGTGAGAGAAAGGAACGACAACTCTGTGCAAGAGAATGATTGGTCGTCTCCTCGCATACAAAACGTAAATAAAACGCATCATTAACCGTGATGAATATTATGGTTAATTCGATCGAAAGTTCATCCAATTCAATACGACAGCTTTAGCGTCATTTGGAATCCTAATTGATATTGATCTAAATATAGCTTTATCGTATTTTATTAGTAATCAAAACACAAATATGTAATTTACATTTCACATGCACCATTTGTATCCAACATTAGGTACAAATTATCTAATTTGATCTACGTCACATGTTTTGGCTCGAGTTTGTTCAGTTATACTGAGTACTGACAGATGACACGTCAGGGTGCGCTTTTTGATAGGTGAATATTCAGAATCATGGAGTCTCTCGCAGATTTCGTGAATGAAACAAGCTACATTTCGCCTTCAGCAATAAATCATTATAAATCAGTCAAGTATTCAAAACTGCAGCCTCAGGATTATGGTAGCAATGATGACAGTGATGATGACGATGGTGATTTACGCGAAGAGATATTCGAAAAAGTAGCCTTGATAGATGACGATTCCGGTGTACCCGATTCAGCAGATTTAGGGAATTGTGAGGCTGGTATCACCACAAACAGTGGAGAGTGCCGTAGAAGCTATCGGTCGGTTTATGTTCCAGGAGTTGACTAGTACATCGTATGTGGTCTTTTACTGAGCGGACGTTGTACGATGATGCTACTAGCTGTCCTTTCTCCGCTTTACGTTGGGCGAGGTGGGAGCTCGATACATATTTCCCAACGTGGCTTATAAACAAGTGTGTGGTTCTTGTGGAATGTGCTTAATGGCAACCCGTATTGGGGATTTTTAGAGATAAATATGGCGGCCGACGACACTGATATATTGTGACTGTATGGATTGGTTACTATTGGTTCTGTCATTTAACGACATTTAAGGTCCGACATCTTTCATTCTAGGATACTGTATTTTTACGTGGCACATTGTGGAGCAGGGCTGCTGGGATCTGCCATAAAGATTTGAAGCTGCTGAAGAAATTTTTGCCCGGTCCAATTCAAGAGCGAAGAAGTTAGCATAATTATGGTTAGTAGTTGGCATGGGCATTGGGTACACATTTTTGAAGATTCCATGAGCGTCAGTAGTAGATTCCATCTACTTGGGTGGAGATGGCGGTGTAGACTTTAAGCAATAATTTTCCTCATTTGCATTTTTGCTCAAGTTTACTGCCAGAATCTGCCCGATATCTGGTCGCTGCTGGTGGAGGAAGGACAAGGCATCTTTCTTTAATCAACTCCTAAGAAGGAGGTCAAAAGTTAAACAAGATCCAGTTTTCCTTCTGGAAGGTCTTGTATCATCATATTGGGAGCGAGAGGAATATTTCGCTCTCGTTATTTGTTGTCGTAAGTATCGTCGAACATTCCTGTGCAAATGATGGGTTTTGTTTGGTTTTGTCCATGCATTTCTACTTACTACGGAATGGTGTTTGCAGTTGCAAGAATTTTAGCAGGTCAATACAGCGACGGAGAGGTGAAGGTGCGGAGAAATGTAAATTGTAATCTTCTTAAAGCAGACGACTATGTACCATTCTGTTATCTACGTTTGGGAGAATTCATAGCTCTCTTTGAAATCTGATGTTGATACGATAGAATTCGCAGGAGATACAAGGTGAGTGAACAGTTATTGGAATGGCCATATTATTATCTCATTACTAACAGTAAATGCTAAAAGTGTACTGACGCTAAATAATGTTTAATGGGTTCGGAGGGTTTTCCCAAGGGATATATATTATTTTGGTGTACATATACACAGCAGAAGGTGTATCCTACACCCAGAACGTTGGGATAGGAACAGCTTGCTGGGCTGTGGTCGGTTGCTATGTTGACTCCATTTGTTTGCTCAAGTGTTATTGGACAAATCTTTACATCAGCGGTGTGGGTTTACGATCTTAGATTTGCAGTCTCTGTTGCAAGTATTTCTACCCAAATTGAAACAAAAGGAAGAATTTACACAATCCTTCAATAAGATGTGTGGATGGCGGCAGTCTCAAATATTTTACCAATAGAATTTTTCAGTTGCTTGGAAATCAAGATATTATTTTTCAGTTTCGGAAGTGGAAGGTGATCTTAGATTACATAGATCACAATGTTAAGCTTAATTTATATAAGATTTGTGAATTGTAATAAAATCTTTAATAAGAATCTATAGGTTTAATTTCTTTGAGAACTTTGATTTATACAATGACATTAATTTGGTTTGTTGAGGGTTATAAATGTGGTATTTTTGACACATGCTAGCTCAGTTAAGTAGTTGAGACAAGCCATTGGAGCATGTTAACTAGGTGTAACAATTTTGATTTTGATTAACTCTTGCATTATGCCGTTTTGCAGGTATAGCTATCAGAGGATCGCATAAAGTAGATATTTTGAAATTTCATGTTTACCTATTTCATTGCATTAGAGCAAATTTATCAACACTAGCATTTTTGGCTAGTCTTTGTTTTTGGCCAAAGGTTATCGGACAGAGCGTTTATTTTTAGTATCGCATTGTTTCCCAACCATATTTTTGTTATAAAGGGGCGAGCAGAAGAGCTAATTCACTCTGCTGGGTGGGTGAAGGACTAATGGTCCGTGCCCTTCAGAAATTGTGTTCGCTTTTAACTTCATTAGTAGAGTAGGATATTATATTTGAAACTAAGTAAGGGGTAGGTTTTTCTTGCTAAAATAGTAATCACAACTCGGCAGAGTCAAAGATTCATTTTGGGTTCCACGGTAGAATTGGATATTCCTACTTGCATTTTTATGGTATTTATATTAGGCATTTCAACGTGTACATGTTACTTGGAATTATTAAACTTTGATTATTTATGGAAGTTCGTTGCAGAATCGTGACTTAATGTTATCGAATATCTTAAAAACAATTTTTACTTCTTTTTTAATAATTTATAAAACTTTACTTTTGTTATTTATTGAAAGTGTTGAAACATAATCAAGGAATCCAAATATTGAATTCGGGATAAACAGGACGAGTTTACCGTACATGTGGGCAGATGCTAATAAAAAGGATTTTTATCATAATCCAGTGTTGTGGGTCCACGTTACATTTTTGGGGGCTCGTTCGGGATTCCTTGCAGAAACCATTTTTTTTTTTTTTTTTTTTTTGATCTTCAACTTCAATTTCAGGATATTATTAAAGAAGTAGGCATAGGGATTATATATTCTTCCTGAACCAAACATTAGTTTTTTGGTTTCTTTGCTTTCTGTTATGGAATCGTGATTTCTGGTCAATTAGTTTAGGTTGATAGCTTTTGATCATTTTGTTTTTGTTCTCTTCGAATTCAGGCTTATGAAAGTTATCTTTCGAACTAAAGATTCATTGCTTTCTAGAAATCCATTTTTTCAAAGTTTTCATGTTATCACTGATTTTGACTTTAGTGGATATAAGTCGAATGAGAGTTATTTTAATTTCATCAATAGAAGTAGTAGTCTGACTAGATGTGGATAGTGAAGTCTAAGTCTGAACAGTAATTTCAGATCATTTCTTTAATCCAGCTACAATAGGTAGTACTCAGCGATAACGTATCATTGAGAGTTTAGCATTCTTAGATTATGACTTTAGTAGATGATCATTAGTATGTTTTTTTCTCTGGTCTCCCATGGTATTGTACCTGGGGAGGATCTAACTTTAAGCTTAGATATTGTGATTATCGTAGAGCGCTGGAAAAGAGTCTTGCGAAACGCGAGAATGCGTTTGGCGATATTTCATGGTAGTCATAGGCATGTACTGCTTTTAATATTGTTCTGTTTATGTATCACCTATTCGGAGAGTGGATTACTCAGGAGACGTATAGGTGGAGTTCCGATTCATGTGATTGGTGGTTGTTGCTACGTGCGGAGGATGATGAAGATTTCCCGTTGTAACTGTTGCATCCAGACTGTGTTAACATAGAGCTGTACACTTCTAGCCAGGATTCCGGGAACGACAGTATTCAGTGATTCTGAGGAATGTGTTTATATGATATCAAATTGTATCTAGTTATATATTTTTACAAAATTGTAATTTTTGTTTTAAGGAGACAGAGCGAATTGTGAACAATTTTGTATTATTGATAACGTGCTATGCGTTTATTGCAGGTATATGCATATCAGAGATGCGCTTATCAAAGGGTAAGTATTCTTGAAATCTTGCATTTTATCCTTTCATTGCATTGAGCAGGATTTATTCAAGACTCCGCATTTTTGCTAGTACTTTTGTTTTGGCAAACACGAGTATCCTGGAGCCAGAACGTTTATTTTTAGTATGCATTGTTCACCAACGCGTAGGTATAAGGCCGAGGCAGTAGACGCTATTCCTACTGCTTGGGTGGGTGAAGGATCCTAATGGTAACCGTGCTTCAAGAACTCAATCGGGTTGCCGTTTTACTCCTTAGTGAGTAACGGATTTAATTTGAAAGCTAACGTAAGGGATAGGGTTTTTCTTGCCTAAAAATGTAAACTACAACTCTGGCAGAGCAAGGATTGCTATTTTGGTTCAGGTAGAAATATGGATATTCTTACCTTAGATTATTATGTGATTTTATTAGTGGCCATTTAGCGTGTACATGTTGTGCTTTACCAAACACATTGAATTATTCTATACTTGATTATTTATGGAAAGTTCGTTGGAATCAGTGACTTATTGTTATATTGACTACTTTTAACCATTTTTACTTCTCTTTAATAAATTTAATAAACTTTACATTTTGTTTTAATTGAAGATGTTGAACATAATCAAAGGAATCCAAATATTGAATTCGGGATAACAGGACAGTTACCGCTAACATGTGCGCAGATGCTACATAAAAGGATTTTTAATCATAATTCCGTTCAGGTGTCGGGTCGTTAACATAAGGATAAGTGTTAATGCATTTAGTGATTTTGGGTCCACGTCTGCCGCATTGGGCTCCCATATCCTAACTGTGGAGTGGAACTGAAAAACTCTTTGCTTATGGGAAATTCCGACTGGAGTGTCATTTGCTTGATAGGTTCCTAGATATTGTAGTCATGATTAGTGGGGAAAAATACAGCCTTTTTACACGCTTGAGCAAGTTTGCAGCTTTAAATTTTATGGTGAAAGAAATTGAAAGCTAGACTCTCCTCTCTTCCCAAGGCACTAGATTACCCAGGTGTTAGCTTAAGATTCATTATACTCTTTATCATGAACTATGGTTACTCCCGGGCGGGGTTAATTATGGTAACAATAGGCTATTGATTCTGCTTCATATCTTCCATTCAGGAAAGTTGATGACTACCTCTGATCATAGTCTAGGAAGAGGGATAATGTGATAACATTATGTATCATAGCATGACATTGCTCCATAGTTTGCCCCTGTTAAAGTTTTTGAAAAGCTATGGCTGCAGGAGGTAGAAATTTTTGGTAGCATCTTACGACAGAAAGGTCTGTGTCATAAGGACTACAAGTGATAATATCAAGCCCTAATACTTACCATTAAAAAGTATTAACGCCTAAGTTTAGTTTTTGAAAAGTCGTTCTCCAAACATCTCAACACGAGAAAAAGAGGATATCACAAAGCAGACTAGGAAAAGGCCGACAAAGCCATTTTTTTTCCCCATCAGTCAAACTTGTATTACTCTAAAACTTTAAACAATCAAGGCTTTTTAATACAGCAATGTGTAATATTCAGATTTCTGCTACATGATGGTTTGAGTGCTTGGATTGATATTGTTCGCCAGGAAGTGATATGAAGAAAATCGAAAAGTTTTACTATGGCTGTATTGCCTTGAAAAATAGGTGAAAATCCTTCTGGCTAAAATTGCGGTCGTTTCATTAATGGCCATCTTGTGAAGAAGAGCCCAAGCGTTAAAAACATCATAATAGATTGATAAAAGAAAGGCGACTAAAATGGCCAAGGTCATGTCCTTCAGAATTGACACACTTACCAAAAGTCGCTTTAAGATGGACTCACCAGGAAAAAGGAACCAGGACGCACAGAGAACAAATTGGCGAAAACGGTGAAAGAGTTAGAATCGGTGGCTCACATGGGGAGAAGCGCAGAAAATGTGCGAAGGAACAGGTCCCAGGTGAGAGAGGAAGCTATTGCATCGCCTAATCTACCCGCGGATGAAGAAGGACTGTAAGATACTAAGTAAAGGGACAAACATACAATAGGTCAGGAGTTCAAAAATTTTTGGTACTTCTAAACATGCATGTAAAATATCAAAACCCTAAGTACTTGCGATTTAAAAGAATTATAACTAATACTTAAAGGGTTAATAAGTTTTAAGGAGAAATAGGTCGAGAACTGTTATGTTTAGTCAAGTGGTCAGAAATTCTATATAATATTGGTAATCTCACAGAAGGTCTTTGTCATTAGAGATAATAAGTGTGAGATAATCAAACAAAACTCTAAGTAGTCTCCAGATCATCTACCTGACGAATGTTATGCATATAAGGCTTAAAGTTTTTGAAAAAGTGCATATATTTTTCAAAGGTCAATTATAAAATGCTAAATAACGGCTGTCTGGCTACCTTGACGAAATAAGGTCGTCATAAGAACATACATTGAAATAAGAAAGCCTAATTACTTAGCTTTCAGCAAGTTAAGAGGAAGTTAAAGTGTCAGAGAAGTGACAGACAGACTCAAAAAAAATATGCCTCCCCCGCCACGCTGAATCTTTGATCAGCGTCGGGGGCATTCTACATATTCACATTCAATTGAGCACTATCACATTGGGGATTACAAATCGGAACATTAGGAATACTATCGCATTGGTGAAATATACTAATTGGAATTCGAGTATATATACTATGATAGGGCATTTTCATTAGCAAGTCCAGGATCGCTGATGTTCTAGTGAAAGATGGCTCTTCGCCTCGGTCGTTTGTGCCCTTAGCCAAGAGTTTCGAACATTTAGTTTATTTCGGATATGATTAAAACAGGTCCTGTGTCGTCTGTGTGGCACGATAAATAAATCTCACTGTTGAAGGTAAGTGTTATAGGAAGTCACAGTGAAGGCACTTCAAATGTTACATTAATCAGAGATACGTTATACGTGATATACAAGTGATGACGTATCACTGTTACGTTTCTTCCTGCTTGTGTCATTTAAGAATAGTGCTGGTTTTGTTTTCACAAGTGTAACGAATTGTTTCTAAAAGCATAGGTCTAATTTGCAAGCCCTTCATCGGGTCTTTTTTTCGAATGACCCATGATTCTCAATTTTAAATATATTGCTGAGCTCTGGCGAATTGGAGCAATCATTCCCAATTTTATTAGCAGTTTGGTTTGACGTAGTGGTCTGAGGGGGTCTCGGGAAATCTACAGACTCTTCTTCCAATCAGAAGCGAGAGGCTCCTCCTACTCGAGCCTGTGGACTCAGCGACTCACCGTGTGGTATGGTTAGATCTTGGTAAAATGTTATACGGCTCATTACCGCATAACAGTGATACACCATGGCGTCTATGACCCATTACCATATTATTCCTTAGAGTAAATAATAAACTTTAATCTTGCTATTCACCTGGTGCAGGTTGAATGAGATTTAGATAACGGATCAGCGGAGATTGGTAAATTTGGTCGCAATAATTCTGAGGAAGTTGTATATTTAGATTATGTACAGTTTTCATCATATAGAATGGTGAAGTAACACGTATCAATTTTATTCAATTTATTCACATCGGAAAAGACAGTGTAATCATTTTGCAGTCACAGAAAGAGAGAGAGAGAGAGAGAGAAGAGAGGAGAGAGAGTTAGATTGAGAGAGTGCAGTGAGAGATGAGAGAGAGAAGAGAGAGAGGTGGGGACGAGAGACACGACGATTGAGAGAGACCGGACGAGGTAAAAGAACAGTCGGAAACAGTGGGATTATATCCGGATAGATTTGACCTTAGTTACCATTACCAAGAGGCATGTCCAGAGAGGTGGATATATTGGTTACATTTTAGGATGAATTGGTGACATAGGACAAAATGAAAAATTAACAAACAAAGAATCTAAAAGGCAAGAGTTTGGTGATAAAGAAAGGCACGATTGTAATTGTATTATATTTATTTCATTGTTTAAAGTTCAAGTGAAAGATATACATGTAAATCGCATCACATTTGTCACATTCCAGTAAGCTCAGGCAAATGGGATGACCACATTGCTTCCGTTTTTACTTTTGTCGTATTTCATCTAGGTAGGGTGTAATATTTAGAACATTGGAAACAAGTTGGAAGATGGATGAAAAGATGCAATATTTCAGAGATTACCCAGGAAGCACATAGAGCATTGACACTTTCATTATGGACTGCTCCCAAAATAATGTAGTTCACTCATATTCATATCGAGTTTCCAGTGACGTCAGTCAATTTGCAGATGGTTTATTAATTGGTAAATTAATACAGACAGTGGTCCGACTGAAAATTGGCATTGCGAGTGTTCACAGGACTTTACTTTAATAGGATTTGGTCACGTACTCAGTTCCCATTCAGTTTTTCTTAGATTTATATTTGTTTCTTATTTTTTCAGGTTAGTTCAAGTAGTTGAGTCTGATAAAATATGTTGCTTCGAAGATGTGTAGCATATGATTATGTTATTACTTTCTGCAAGAGACTTAACATATCAGAAGATTGAACGTATTGAATGCCGAGTAGGTGATTAGCTAACGTGGAAGGAATATGGTTGATCAGCAAAGAGTAACAAACCGCAGGAATTGAGGCTAAATTGAGTAACTGGATAGAAGATAGTTGAAATTGAAATAGACAGTCGGGACGTCAAGGTAATTGGAATGGGGAGGAGGACGAAGAGAAAGTATCAGAAGAGATAACAGATTGGGAGAGAAAAAGGTACAAGAGAAAAAAGGCATGAATTCAAACAGAGTATGACGGATGAGAAGATGAGAGTGGAGCAAGACAGAGTAACAAAGATAGTTGCATAGAAAAAGGATAAAGCCCGCGGAAGAACGAATGCAAGAGTCAACTGTGAGCTTGGGATGAAGAGAAGACTAGATGGAGAAAGGATAAGGGGAATAGAGAGAGGTACTAACATCGAAGGTGGGAATTGGTGGAGATGGAATCATCGTAAATGAAGAATTTCAGTCATCCTAGTAGAGATCAATGTAAGACACAACATACTCGAGTGATGATGATAGCCTCCTGACAATTTATGAAAACATGGACATCGTGTTTGTAAAAAATACAGCCATATAAGCAACACGCGGATTATTAAAGAATAGTATTGTAAGCAGAGTGTCGACATTATGTATTTGGATATGAGTTTTAGCTTAACATTTTGATCTAATGATTTCAGAACTGAACAACTTACATTTACTATGTATGAAGCGGATATTGATTCTTTAACTATTCAGTGCAATCGTCGAACTAATTTCCTTTCTATTATGTAATAATCTGAATAGCGGAGCATACAACTATAAACCGATTGCATTTAGATGGTGTGTGATGATAGTTTAGATGCAGATTGAATATCGATATACGCGAAGAGCATGCTAGAAACGCATAGCGGGATGCGTTTATTAAAGAAGAGGATCAACTACTGAACAATAAGTTGAGAGTTGCAGGTTATAGAACACGAATAGGCCCTACAGTTATTAAAGTGCATATTGTCACGCAAATATCTAGAGGCGGTCTAGTATAATGACAGTATGTTTAAGTGGATTAAACACAGTAATAGCGAATAAGATTCGATAGAACGAAGAGTGGTTAAATGGACTGACTTTGTTTCATGAGACCCTTGGTTTTGTTAGATTTGCATTCCTACTAGATATTTGACTTTATTGTGGTTATTATCTCCCTGTTTTTATTTTTATTTCGACTACGGGGTCTACGGCGGGTGTGGACAGGTCTTCGCAGAGGACATTCTTACTCCTCATGGACCTTGTGATCTCTTACTTCTTACGCTTGTACCGTGAGGTCCGTGTTGCGGCTACGCATTCGATTCTTGTCATTAACATGTTTTTGTGATTATTGTCTCACGTTTCATAATAACGATGTTACTTGCCTATTTGTACTTTAAGACCGTGGAACAATGGCCACAGTTTCAGGTTGTAAAAGCTCTCAAGCAGTAGATATGATGGGAGTTTGATTATGACCAAGTGCTAATGGAATTGGCAAGAAAGAAGAAATTCAGCGGAAGCCAACGCAAAACTGGGATACACTTGTACATCCGTGTTGATATTAAAGCAGGAAAAAATCCAATAATGGCTTAGCAAGAAACACATCAAGCACCCTAGCGGGAGTATCATGAGAAACGCGGGCAGATTTACGAGAGAAAAAAAACTAGTTTTCCCAACAATAGTGCAAACTATAGGCCTATATCAGATATAGTGCTTTGGTAATCTCAGCAGAAGTTTGTTATACTTGTAGAGTTAACAGTTCCATGGAATGAAGCATGTGACGAACCACATCATACTCATAAATCGTGTGCATTTGATTTCGATTAAGTTATTATCCCATGGGGCTGAGATGGGTTGATGATATGGATTCAACAGTTTTCATGGGAATAAAGATCTACTACACAATGTGACGAACTACATCAGAGGAAGAACACTAAGTATGCAGAATTGATGTAAGCATGCCAACAACAGGGCTGGAAGTCGTGGCTATTCCTAGTAGAGGTAGGCTGTCATGGGTTCCCTGCTCAATCCATGTGGAGACTGCTACAGAGGCTTGATGTAAACGGACAAGAGTACCATTAGAAGAGTGAGTGAGAGGGCAGAGGTATCATCGTGTTGGCACCGACAAGAGGAGAAGGACTGGAAACCAACAGCTAGCGACCACTGTGGACCCACCAACTAGAGGATATAGTGGTTATAGGATCGCAAACATTTCCAGTAAAAGTTTTGAAACCACCTGAAGAGTAATCATAAATAGATAATAATATGACTAAATGTATATATAGCGCTTTATCCATAGATCTCAAAGGCGCTTACAGTGCAATTATTACCCCATCCAGACCGAGTCACTGAAGAGACACTAATTGTCGAATGGCGCAATCCTGGTGCATCAATATTTGGTATCGATGTATGAATTTTATATTATGGACCGCCTGGGTCGAGGCCTCTGGCTGGTGGGACTGTTTAGTCCCCCAGGGTCTCTACAGCCCAGTTGCTAATGTACTATATTACTAGCTTTGAAATACGGATATTATTAAGCTGCAGTGGTAAAATTAGAATTCAATCTAAAATTAAGGATTACCTCCTCAGGCATAGCTCTGATCCTTGCGAAGTATTTGGTTCCAGATCTTGGCACTCCATTGTTCACTTTATAAAGTTTTAGCTTTCATGTTTTCGGATTTCCAACATTTCGGTTTGGAGCATCACTGAGGAGACATAATTGTTCTGAAATGCGCATCTGGTGCATCAAAATTGGTAGCTGGTATATGATTTAATTATACGCTTTACAATCATTTGTGCCGGTCGAATGAAAAAATGAAATGTTACTAGCCACCTGTCACCCACATATTGATACCGCATTTGCTGAAATTATCTACATGTAATTTGATCTTGGTCCTCTGGCGAAATTATTCAAAGGAGATGGGAAACAGGCTTTTTTAACAAAGTAATTCAAAGAATGATAGCCCTGGTCTGGAATTGAAGTACCGACCCTACTTTCCCCTACCTAAACCCTAACCTTAGCCTATCCCTTTGAAACGAATCCTTATCTTGTTCACAAAGATTTTTTAGGCAATAACGACTTTGAGATAAAGTAGGATGCGGACCGTTCAAGTCAGACTGAATGATAGTCCTCCTGACCCATACATTACGAGAAGAACTTATAGACTTCTTGCTTATTCCAAAGGACGTAATAGCATTACTGAAATACTTGTCCTTGAAACACATATCATAAAAATATTTAAAAATTGCTTTCAGAACCGAAAGCCAGAAACTATTTGTGATCATACTAAAATACTCAGAACTCAAAATGTGTATCTACGTAACTCATTGATTTGTCACTGTTTTGTGCACCTCTTGCCGCTAAGTTACAGGCTGCGCACATTTAGACATATAGGGGGCCTTTCTAATAAGGGCACTTAAGAAGATTGTATATGGCAAACTTAAGTGTCTGTAAAAACTTGTCGAAATGAAATTTACTAGCTTCATTTGAACTTAAGAGTTGCTATCAAACAAGGAGAAGACCCAAGTCCAAATCTCTTTACATTATCAATGAATAGTCTCCCATATAATTTATTTCATGATCCGGTTGAATTAGGTGACATAAATTTATTTGTATGCTGATGATGTAGTGTTTCTTTCTAAAACTGAAATCTTTTCCCGGCAGTGTAGAAATGAGCGCTTGAATGCTACTGTAATAAATATTGCTTGTCTTTCGATCCCAAGAAGCCAAAAGTGGGAAAAAAGAGGAAGCCAAAAGTGGTAAAAAATGAGTTAAATTTCTTTTTATAGGAATCAGATTGTTGAGCAAGTGAATTCGTACAGATTTTTGGAAATTATTTTTATTTCATCAGACTCATTCAAAATCGTCAGCTGGATCTCTGCAAAAGAGCCTTTTAAAAAGCTCATTTTAATTTAGTCAAGTGATTTGGAAATATTAAATACCCCGATATACCTATATGTTCATATGGTAAAACCTGTACTGCTTTATGTGTGTGAAATCTTGGGAACAATAAATAGAAATACAAGTTCTGTCAAACGCCCCAATTATTGTATAGAAAACTTCTTCGATAAAGTGTGCTGTAAAATATGCGCATTAGGCCATGTCAATTCGTAATCTAGTTCT
>CAJDSM010011944.1:0-15252 GCA_903981925.1 Ostrea lurida | reverse complement strand
TAAGAGCTGAGCAAACACTGACACTGGATACGCCAGGGATGAGGNTAAGAGCTGAGCAAACACTGACACTGGATACACCAGGGATGAGGTAATACGCCTAGGAGGAGTAAGCACCTCCTGTCGAGCGTTAACACCTGTTGTGAGCTCATTGTATAGTCAGGTGACCGAACTAATTCGCCATAAAGCGCGTCAGACGGGATATGACCCAATGACAGGTTCTACTGGCAACTGAATCGTTCGAACGACTAGGGAATTTGTGAAATGCCGACTTCGAACGTAATGTTGAAACTGTTGCAACAGTACATGTTACTTGCTTGTAAGCAGCCTACCTCGATTTAAAAACTTATCATACGCAGAACAAGATCTAGCTTGTGGAATAAGTCAAGAGTCATACACATACTATGATAGAATGTTGCCACATATATATCGAATTCGTGTTTTGTAAGAATATTGTAGCTGTGAGAACGCTGTTGTGTGATTCTATGATATCGGGTATAGTATGTCTCCCAACCAGTTTTTTTTTCTGTCATATTTTTGCGTCACACCTTTACCATGTTATCTGTTATTATTTACATGGAAACAACAAGAGCTGCAATGCTGCCTTGAATTGATAACGGGGTTTTAACATTTGACCAGCGTTTATTTTGCTACGTGATGAGATGGCGCATTCTTATTTGTATTCATAATATCAATTTATTGATGAGAGGGTGAAAAACTTCTTTTAAAAATCCAACTGTCGATTCAATATATACCAGTGAAATACATGTAGATCCTACCTTCGCTTTTGTCGGAGGTCCGTGTTGCCCTACACTCGATTTTGTATATAAGTTTTTTGGGACTATGATTACGTTTAACACATTGTTTACTTCGCCAATCTATATATTAAAGACACCAAAGAGTCATCCATATCTGCTTTGCACTTAGATGTTATATTAGAAATACAATGCAGACATTAACGGCAAAGTAAAAACTCAACTTATGATAATCAAGACGATTTCAGCTTTTCAATCATTTATGTAGCAACATTTCATCATCACCTGCATATGGTGTGTATGTCTCTCCACTTAATCGATATGCAAATGGAATATCAGTTTTTGAATCGAAGCAGGTTACTTCCAAACAAGTTATTGTTGCAGAGGATTCAACAGTCATGTTTAAAGTCAACGTTTCGCAAATTGTATGGCCGTAATAACGATCTAGTTTGCCAGTAAAACCTGCAATTGGGTCAAATTTTGTTTGAAGTGTTTCATAGCTATTGTTAAAACGTTCTTTATGCACTGATGTTGACTACGCATTACTCCGTTTACTTCATCAAGACAATATGGGTTCACAGCAGGTGTAACCGATTATGTGGGAATGCTTACTCCTTTTTGACACTTCATGCCACCCCTTAGAGCATCAAAGGATCTGTGTTTGCCCAACTCTTATTTTCTATTCTGATTAGTATTTATTTTACTTAAGAGATTGATCACGGTTATCTTCGCCTTTTTACACACTTCCACCGATCTCAATTTCAACAAGAGCGTCAAATACAAAAAGGCGAAGTTAACATTGTGTCAAACGTAATCATAATCCAAAAAATATATACAAAATCGAGTGTAGCGCAACACGGACCTCCGACAAAAGCGAAGGTAGGATCAGGTGCCATGGAGGAGTAAGCATCCTCTGCTGACCGGTCACACCCGCCGTGAGCCCTTAGTCGAAACAAAGTAAACGGGATTACCCGTAGTCAAATCCAGTAGGAAAATGACAGTCTAACAAAGGGTATGAAACAAATCAGTCAACATATGACTTAGTGATAATTTGTAATCGCAAACAAGATCATTTCAGCGACCGTGATTGCCCAACTCTTGTTTTTGTATTCTATTTAGGACTTACGAGATTGATCACTGTTCGTTATCTTTGCCTTTACCGTAGAATTCGCCAAATGATGACAACATGTTTTTATTATAAATTACAAATCATAAGCACGTTTCGTCATTTTACAATCGGGGAGGGGAGGGGGTCAAGGAAAGATTCGATTTGCATTATATCACATTTGTGTTTTGTAAGAATTTGTGGCTGGGTGAACGTTGTTGTGTAGTTATTTTGATATCTGTATTTGAATTGAGTAGATCCCCTGATCCATTTGTTTCTGTATTTATTTTTCAAGGACTAATAGTTTTTCGGTTTGGAAACAAAAAGTAGCTTGAAATTGTGTCTTGAATTCACTATGCGATTTTATAATACATAATAAGAGACAAGCGTTTGTTTGTACTACAATAAGATGACATGAGGTATTCTTTTTCAATTAGGAAACAAAATTGGAAAGAATTATTTTTCATTTATCACAAGGCAATGTTCTAAAACTCGTACCATTAGTGTATTTTTAAAGAGAAAGAACTGTCTTTGGAAGAATCAACATATTTTTCAAGGTCTAACAGGTACAATATATTTTTAGATGTTTCTCTTTCTTCTAAACATTGAAAACGAGGAGCAACTATTAACCAAAAAGTTGATGTTGCAGGGTTTTAACAAATCTCGTAATTATCACTAAGTCACTATGTTTGACTGATTTGTTCATACCCTTTGTTAGTACTAGATTTGACGACGGGTAACCCCTTTACTTTGTTTCGACTACAGGCTCACGGCGCTCGGGTGGATCGGTCAGCCATAGGATGCTTATTTTCCATGCACCTGATCCTGCCTTTCGCTTTTGTCGAAGGTCCATGTTGCCCTACAATCGATTTTGTATGTGTTTTTGGGGACTATGATTACATTTGATATTTTTGTTACTTCGCCTATTATAAAAGCATCACATGCATGTTAATAAACGATCTTTTGCACATACATGTAGGCACCTCTTTGAAAATTCTCTTAAATAGAAGCAAGTCGCGCAATTAATAGACAATCGTTGACAAACATTTCCATTAGGAAATACACGAGATATGACAATGGTCTGTAATTTACAATAATTACATAAATTGCATTTAATATCACTTTCTTTCTTCTACATTAGAGTACACTTTTAATAATTAATTTGAAAATGATTGTTTGTCATAAACAATCGCTAACATGGTCAGAAAAAAAACCAGTTATTTCGTATTTTGCCAGACTATCAATTATATTTTTTACGAGAAACTTATCTTCGCAAGCCAAGTGTCTCGATTCGCCTTACTCTCATTCTCCCCCTTGGCAGATTTATTCGCGACTGAATTGCCATCTAACGCAATGCGAGTTATCGCTCTTGACGGAAACACTCGAGTGAACAATTGTATTGGTGTTTTTTTTATTTAGGATGTACTACTTGTTGCGTGTCTTATATTCACCTTTATGTTTCAGGCGTCACATCGCGGTATTAAAACTGCCTTTCTGATTTAACGATTCTACTTTGGTTTAATGTCATGCTCAATCTTTCCGAGTTTGTTCAAGTTCTATTTCCAGCCACATTCCACAGATATACTGCCCGTTGTCTTCATTTGGGTGCGACATGTAATCAACTGGTCAAAAACTCCGAACTATTTCCCCAAAAAAGTTTGTACGTCTTTTGTTTTTTAGGCAAAGCAAAGCCGACAACATTGAATAATTTTGCTTCATGCTTTACAAGTAAAACCTAAAACCAATAAACAAAACTTTGACACAGATTGTATTGCATTCAAAAAGTTCTACAGTAAGCAACATATTCTAAAGAGACCAATGGAAATTAATCAACAAAACAGTGTCAAATCTTAACGATATACAGTTAACTCTCGAACTATCGCCACTCAATGCGCCGCAAATTTCTACAAAGTTTTAAAATGGCGATAGCGAAATTGACGGTTTGACGACAGTTTTGAAAATACATAAATAATCTACAAGTTTGTTTTTACCGTATATAATGTATTCATTTGCAAGATAATTCGGACCAGATGTTCACGCCATTGAAAATGCATTCATAAGTTGTCGTATTATTGTAAAATGCAAAACGAGCGCGAGTGTGAAAAGATAGCAGGGATAATTTAAGATGAATCGATAATAAACGTGTTTTTACAATCACATTTGTAACTTTATTTATCTGGCTACCTTAACAAGCTATAGAAATGCATAGCTGATAAAAACTCGTACAGCACGTCTAGTGGAGCTACTAAATACTGCATTGCTATCCAAACACGGCGATCTTTGAAAACACTGACTATGCTGTCTGTTAATATGTCACTCCCTTGTTCATTGATAATGAAAGAAGCAATGACCCACTTTCCAATGCTTGCAGTAAAAAATACGGTGCTGATAAAAACGGAAACATATGATACAGTATGGTGGCAAAGCGCGGGCCGACGGGAAATTAAGAGATACAGTGTTTGGTAGAATAACAAAATTAGATAGATCAAGTTATTGCTCGCTATCAACCTGGCAGAATAATCAGCAATGTTCAAGGTTGATAATATTATCATGATTGACCTAAAAAGCTTTGCAGCCATGCAGAATAATAGCATAAAATCAGTTGATGTTAATTTCCATTTGGAAGGATTCCTTGGTTTCATATAACTGAAACCAACGATGGTTAACAACAACATTAACAATTTCTGACAAATTGAAAAATACTCCCACAAGTTCCGAATGGAATAGATCTCAGAGCGATAGACGAAACGTACAAGAATTGACATCAGTCCCAGGGGTGTATGAACAATAACCGTAATCACAGATGCTGCTATTTTTATCGACCGCGGTCCCGAGTAGCTTTCTCTCCGCTCTTCAGTATCCACAAATGTACAATCGGTAGTATCCTTTTGATGGACCGGCCATACTTTTAATAAATACGACGAGACAAGAAAAAGAAATTCAGCCGTAATGGGTACAGCGTATGGTCTTATAGTTTGAATAAGGTGTCGAGATTTTGATTTATGATAACAGTCAAATATACTGCTGTTAATGTGTGTAGTATTTTCTGGTTGAAAAACCTCTGCAAATCTGTATGTAAAATATCTAAACCAAATTCCACCATTCATCCAGAGTATTCCTAAAAGAGAGTAATTGATCAATATTGAATTTCTTAGATGTCGTTGCGGATTACTAGCAATGAAGGTGACTTGCAAAACGACGTAGATAATGATACCTGTGTTAAATATTAAGTGTCCGATGCACCCCGGAAGTATTTGCTTATTTGAATTAACGCATTCCACAGTGACCGTCATTTCCAAACTGCAATTCACAATTATTGCTAATCCAAAAAGACTCAGGAATCCCGTTTTTAGAGTGTACAACGCATCATGATTTATACCTCTTTGGGTGCGTCTTTTCCTTTCAGTTTTGCAAATGCTTACGATAAGAAGAGCCAGCAATACCAGTGCAATCATTGAGAAAGGTGCGGAAGATAGCCAGTGCGAATTAAATGTGTTCATATTTCCTCCTCTATGAAAAGTCAACACAAATTGAACTATCACTAAAACAGGTACCATTGTGGCATAAAAGACAACCGCTGATGTACTTCCGTCAGAATTTCTTCCATAAGAGCCCCCGAGTCGTGATGTACCTGGGTTTCCAACGCATAAGGGTTGAACTATGGCAGTACAAACTTTTCTCACAACGTTCACCATATTTCTGTTTGAATAAAAAAAAATGATAGAGTTGGGGTTTTATTACGATTCATTATATTAATCTATGTATGAAAGGCTCATACAATCTTTTAAAAAAAAAATTCCACTTACCTCCGCTGATCTCGGGTGTGTTTCCTTATTTCAGCGAGAGCCCCTAAATGCCTTTATAGATCACAAAATATACGCACGATTCGCTGAATTTTACAATTCTGGGTATTTCTCAAGGGATTATCGCTCTCTCTATCAATAGGGAATTCATTGCTTTGTCACTCTGTAAGAAGTAGTGTATAACTAGATTACACGTTTTAAAAGAATATACAAAGACAAGGAAGATATCTCGACAAAACGACGCGGTAAACTTTCAACACAAGTTCAACCAAGACTAAATGGACATATTAAACGTGAATTTGATAAGGCCTGTATATGTAGAGTGAAAATGTCATCAATTTTTCGTGAACATTTTGTGAATTATAATCATTATTTGGTTTCTATCGAACTTCAAAATGGGTAAATTTTCTTTGAAATACATTTGATTTCACAATATTGTGTCTGAATATAGCAACTAAACGATTTGACGTAAAATCGCATCATTTATAATTGGTTTTTTTTCTCTTGGTATGTTTCACTTAAGAATATAATTCCTCATTTTAAAAAAATGGAAAGACGACACAGTGATAACAAACAATATAATTTTCTTATTTTAGGGAGGATTTGGAAAATCAAAAGATACATGTACAAAACCCTCTATTTAAAAACTACTTTAAACTTTATAAATTATTTAAGTCTTGAATATCTCGGTGTATGAACGCATACAGTGGAGGGGTATATATGTTGGAATAAAATCCTGTTTGTTGTTTTATTATCTACTCCCGCCCCGCGCTTGTCAGCTCTCGTATTACCAATATACAGACGAGTGCAATCTATTTTCACACAATTGTTTTCTATATTCTCTCTATACTTTTACTTGTATACATGTACGTGTACGTGTAACAAAAGTATGGGTGCTGTGTGTTCTAAAAGACAAAATGTTATCATTATAATTCACCACATTTGTTTTCAGTAATCTTTCATATTTCGTTTTATCACATTTATGCTTTGTAACAATATCATTGTTGGGAGAACGCTGTAGTTCGTGTATTCGGGTAGAGTAGGTTTCCCGGCCAGTTTGTGTATGTGTGTATTGTTAGGACACATATTTTTCGCAACACATTTAACATTACATGTTATTTGTTATCATTTACATGGAAACAAAAAGAGCTACAATGTTCCCTTGGATTTTTTAGCACGCTTTTAACATAGATTATATTACACAAGTGTTTGTTTGTACTACATGAGATGAGATAGTCTTTATTTCCTTCAAACCCCAGTGGGAATTTATTAGTAACTAACACATTATACAATTGAACAAGTACAAACAACAAAATTATACACGTACAGAGTAATATTTTGTGAAATCAAATATAAATAGATTTTTTAATTTGAAAATGTTATTAGAAACAATATATATGCCAATTGCTTTTTCATTGATGATGGGACAGTGTTCTAAATCTTGTACTATTGGTGCATCTTCAAAGCGAATGATATAAATTGCCTTTCAATAATTTGGCTTTCAAAATCAGCATAGTTTACAAAGTCTAACAGATCCAATATATTTTCTAGAAGATGTTCTCTTTCTGGTAAAACATTAAAGCAACTGTGCATCACATGCATGTTATAAGTTGAAACATTCTTATCACACAAAGGGTATTCATTGAAATTATTTTCATAGAAGCAAAGTTGAAAGAAACAATCACATGTATATCTTTCTCTATGAAGATGCACCAATAGTACATATGTAATAGACAATTATTGACTAAGATTTTCATTGATTGATTGATTCTTTGTATATTGTTTTACATCCTCCTTGAGAATATTTCACTCATATGGATACCTTACCATTGCCGATGATCGGCTGCAAATTTAGGCCTGTCCTCATTGATTATTACCTTTAGACAGTTAGGGATCTTTATCATGCCACACCCGCTGTGACACGAGACCACGTGTTTGCGGTTTCATGTAAAGGCAAAGATAACGAACAGTGATCACTCTCGTGAGTCCTTAATAGAATACAAAAACAAGAGTTGGGCAATCACGAACCCCTGGACACAACTTGACGACGGTGCTTCGGAAATGGTAAATCTGGTAGCTTTTATAGATTTATCATGTTTTCAAATAAGGATATAGAACACTTTATTCCAAAAGTTAGATTTCAACAAGTTCATAAACTGTGGAATTCAATACATGACAATATTATTAAAACCATTGAAAAATATATATTGGTTAAATGTATCAATCTCATCGGGTTACTATTACAAATATCAGTAATAAGCCTGGTATTGCTGCAGACGCACCCTTATTTATAACCCAATATTTATATTCGCAACAAACCCAATCTGATTAAAATACAGATCTTTGAACCGCTCCGATTATTGTTGTAGCGACAACAGATATAAGGAGCGGATCAAAGATCTGTATTTTAATAGATTTGCAACAAAACCATTGCATCAGGCGACTTAATGATGTAATCAATGAAGATGGTTCACTTTTGTATTGAATGCTTTTGTAATACCTATCCAGATATAAGGATTAATTTTTAGAATATTATAGGATAAATCATGATATTAGGGCATGGATGAAAAGGTATGGATGTGACAAAACCAACACTAAGCTCACAAACCCATTGATTATGTCAAACACATTCATTGTGTTCAAATGCAAGAAATCAAATCTTTTTTTTATGAAATTCTAAACTAAAATACTTCTGTTACAACTGGCAAAACAAAGTGGAGTGAGGTTTTGGATATCAATACTAAAAAATGGAAAATAATCCACAAAATACTTTTCAGAGTGACAAAGGACAATACAATCCAGTGGTTTCAATAAAGAATTACTAATCGCATCTTAGCTACAAATTCTTTTCTATTTAAGATTTTAAAAATCGTGATTCAACTTACTGAAGCCTTTGTCACTCTGACGAGGAATCTATTGAACATATTTTATGGGGGTGCAATTTTTTACAAACTTTCTAGAGTGACTTTGAGATTTTTCTACTAGACAAGACTGGCTTACAAATAGTAAAGGCAAAGATAACGAACAGTGATCAATCTCGTAAGTCCAATTAGAATAAAAAAACAAGAATTGGGCAAACACGGACCCCTGGACATACCTGGACATACCAGAGGTGGGATCACGTGGCTAGCTATTACCCAAAAATCTTTTATTTTTAGTTTTGAAAACAAAACTAGTATTCAAAGAAGATTTCAGCTTTTCCATCGTCAACTCTCCATACTTATATTCCAACATTCCATCATCACCAGTATATGGTGTCTACGTCTCTTTGTATATGTTATCTGAATGCAAGAGCTTATTCGGCGTATGATCAATTTTTAACGTTTACAGCAAGCATTTTGCATATTGCATATCGTTATAACGATCTGGTTTGCCAGCACAACCTGCTTTCGATTCAAATGCTGTCTGGTGTGTTTCATGTCCCAGAGTTTTCATGCAAGTAAACCAAAACAAGGTGGATGCATTAGACGTGGGTTTGATAATAAATCTGGATGTGCAAATAAAGTGAAAATTTGATAATTGTATTTGTGTACATTCTACAAGTTATCATTATTTGTTTTCTTTCAACCATTTAAATGGGTAAATGTATTTTGAAATACATTTGATTTGACAGGAATGTGTCGGAATGTAGCAACGCGACGAATTTCACGTTCAGCCCTCTTCATTTGCAACTGCGTGTGTTTTAAATTATTTAGTTTTTAGCGCTGACCTTTAGTTTGACAGTTTGATATATCGATGACATCTTATCTATTAATAATAATAATTTTCATTTATATGTCGATTTAATATTACATCCCAATAAACACCACAGAGTCATCCATATCTGCTTCGTACTTGGATATTTTATTAAGCATAGAGATTAACGGTAAACTAACAGATTAAAATGATAATAAACGGGACGATTTCAGCTCCTTCATCTTCACTACCTATATTTATAACTATTCATATGAACTTGTTCTGTGTATGATCAATTTTTAAAGTTTAAGTTCAGCATTTCGCAAATTTTATACTAGCGTAATGAAGAAAATGTGCATTATTTGATATATAAAAGAATATTGAAAAATAACAATGAACAATTCTTTTATTTTTTTTCTATTTTTATTTATTTAATTTTTTTTTTTTTTTTTTGCAATACTGTTAACAAATGTATCTGTTACAACATTTCATAATCCATTAATGGTAACGTCGAATAAAGTCATTTTTCAGCACACTCAAAAGTGACTGGCAAGCGAACTTTAATTAATACAGTTAATAACGCGTGTGACAACCATTTGCATTTATGCAGGTTTGACAACAACGTCTCATTTATGCCATTAAGGTGTTAAAAAATACTTGAGGGGTGTTGTTCCAGACGTTGGTCAATCAGCCAATGCTATTTGCAGGATTTTGTAAACAGCATTGACGTTGTTCCACTGCATCCCAGTGCTCGATCGGCAATAAATCGGGGGAAACAGCTGGCCAAGGCAATAGCGAGTTTGGCGGTTTCACGACAGTTTTAAGAATACATATCTGATCTACAAATTTGTCTATACAGTATGTAATAATATGTTGTCGTATCGTTGTAGAATGTAACATGATTGTGAAAAGATAGTAAGAATAATGATGAATTGATAACAAACGGATTTCTAAAATTACATATGTGTAGCCATATATGTACATTTAGCGGTCTGGTGACCTTAAAGAGGTTCTAGGGTGAGGTTTAAGTGATGCAATTTTTTGGGAGGTTATTTTTGATTTTACGTGAGAAGAGAATCCGGAAGTTAAAAGAAAATTTGGGTTTTCTATCTGTTTTTAAGAGCATACATGTTTTAACTGTTCCTTTTGCATTAGAATTACTAAGATATTATTGATTTAATCTGTCTGTTGTGGAATCAAAATAAGAATACAAATCCCCATCTGTAATGCGAATAGATTTCATAATACTGTCTTCTTCAGTACAGATAAAAAAAGATTTAATCTTATGGAATTGAAATAATGGATGTTTGCACTGTATAGGTGCGAAAACTCTGATATCAATGTTCAGGTTAACCAAATGCTTTAGGCGTGCATGTCTATTTCTTAAAATTCACGTAATATTAGAGTCTTGTCTCAAATTAAAATGGAACTTTGAAAAGTAGAGATTTCGGTCAAATTTTTTAAATATTGGCCAAATTACGGATTTTTTGTACAGATTTTTGAGTAAATTGAATGTGCTTTTAAAGAATATGTATTGCTGTTTGGAAATATCCTCAAAAATTAATAATACATATTTTAACTATTCAGAGTTCTTATTTACTCGTATATTAATTTTAAATGTAATATCGATAGGGGTAATAGAATAGAAGGTATTATTGGGATTG
Organism: Ostrea lurida; assembly: GCA_903981925.1. Lineage (NCBI taxonomy): Eukaryota > Metazoa > Mollusca > Bivalvia > Ostreida > Ostreidae > Ostrea > Ostrea lurida. The sequence continues at coordinate 4,253 of CAJDSM010011944.1, read as the reverse complement.
AATAAACTGTAATCGCTTTTAGATTAATATTCTCCGCACAATATAGTCCAAACCCTTTCAAATCAAATTGAACACAAATTTTTCACTGGACAGGTTCAGTTGTAAATGTTTAAGTATTTGTACCCGATGGGGTAGTATTAACAGTAATATAAAAGGTGGAAGCCATTGTGTCAACGTACATATCTCAAAACATATACAATTCGAGTGTAGGGCAACAGGCCTCCGTAAAGACGAATGTAGGATAGTGCCTGGAGGAGTACATCTCTGCTGACCGGTCACCCGCGTGCTTAGGTCGCAAATAGTAAACGGATTACCCGTAGTCAATGTTGAGTGAAAATGCGTCTAAAGAGGGTATGACAAATTCAGTCACATTGACTATTAGTGTAATTTGGTAATCGCGAAACAAGGGTATTTCGCGACCGTAGAATTTGGTAAATGATGACTTTAACGAGGTTCGTTATACCGTGCCCATCAACGCTTTTTGTTAGTATGGCCTCGCGTTTAAATACGTAGTTGAATAATGCTCTGCGCAGTTGTTGCTCAAAACTCAACTAAAACCGTAACAAGCTAAGCAATGCTGGTTGATAAAAATCATACGCAATCTGGGCTATCTAAATATAGCATTGCTATCCAAACCCGGCGATCTTTGAACACACTGATTACGCTATCTGTTAATATGTCACTCCCTTGTTCACTTATAATGAAATATGCAATAACCCACTTTCCAATGCTTACAGTACAAAATACAGTGCGGATAAAAACGGAAACACGTGATACAGTATGGCGGCAAATATCGGGCCGACGGGAAATTAAGAGATACAGTGTTTGGTAGAACACCAAAATCAGGTAGATCAAGTTATTGCTCGTTATAAGCCTGGCAGAAAAACCGGCAATGCTCAGGGTTGATAATATTATAACGATTGACCTAAAAAGCTTTGCAGCCATGCAGAATAATAGTATAAAATCAGTTGATGTTAATTTCCATTTGAAAGAATTCCTTGGTTTCAAGTAACTGAAACCAACGATGGTTAACAACAACATTAACAATTTCTGACAAATTGAAAAGACCTCCCACAAGTTAAGAATTGTGTAAATCTCAGAGCGATAGACGAAACGTAAAAGAATTGACATCAGTCCCAGAGGTGTATGAACAATAACTGTAATCACAAATGCTGCTATTTTTATCGATCGCGGTCCCGAATTATTTCCTCTCCGCTCTTCACTATCAACAAATATACAATCGGCAGTATCTTTGTCCTGGGCTGGCCATAATTTGAATAGATATGACGAGACAAGAAATAAAAATTCGGCTGTAATGGGTACAATGTAGGGACGCATATCTCGAATAATGTGCCGAGATTTAGATTTATCATAGCAGTCTAATAAGTTATGAATGTATGTACTATTTTCTAATTCAAACACTTCTGAAAATCTGTATGAAAAGTGTTTAATCCAAATGCTACCATTGGTCCAGAGTATTCCCCAAAAGACGTAATTCATCAATATTGTATTTTTTAGAGGTCTTTCTGGATGAAGAGCTATGAAGACGACTTGCAAAACGACGTAGATAATGATAGCAACGGTAGATATCAAGTGTCCGATGTACCCCGGGAGTATATCATGATCTGAATTAAGGCATCCAACAGTGACCACCACTTCCAAACTGCAATTCACGATTATTACTAATCCAAAAAGGCTCAAGAAGCCCATTTGTAGTTTGTACGATGCATAAATTTTTATGCTTCTTCTATCTTCGCTTTTGAAAATGCTTGCGATAAGGAGAATCAGCAATACCAGTGCAGTCAACGTAAAAGGTACGGATGAAAGCCAGTACAAATTAAATGTCTCTATATTGTCTCCTCTATGAGCTCCTAACATAAACTGGACCACCACCATAACTGGCAACATTGTGGCATAAAAGACAATCGCCGACGTACTTCCGTCAGAAATTCTCCCATGAAAGCCTCCGGGCCGTGATGTGCCAGAGTTTCCAACGCAAAAGGGTTGAATCATGGTGGTAAAAAGTTTTCGTACAAACTTCACCATATTTCTGTTAAAATACAGTAATGAGAGAGTTAAAATTTTACTTCAATTTATGATATCGATTTATTTATGAAAGGGCGAGAGAACCTGAATTTTAAAAAATTGTACATACCTCCACTGATGTTTAGTGTTTCCTTATTGAGCGAGAACCTTAAAATGCTTTTATTATATATCAAACCTTTCGCTGAAATTTACAATTTTAGGTATTTTTCATGGAATTCTCGCTGACTCTTTCAGTCCTAAAGGGAAAAAGGGGTATTCATTGTTGTTACACTTTGAAATAAGTAGTGCATAACTAAATGTAAACGTTGTAAAAAGAATATACAAAGATAGGGAAGATATTCGACAAAACACGAGGCTAAGCTGTGAACAAAATATAAACCAAAATTTAATGGACACATTAAACGAAAAATTGATGAGAAAATGCGTGTACAAGTAGAGTGAACTGTTCATCAGTTTTTTGTGAACGTTTTGTAAATTTAATCATTATTTGGTTTCTTTCGACCTCTAAAAGGGTAAATTTAATTTGAAATACACTTGATTTCACAACATTTCTGTCCAAATATATATATATATATATATATATAATTATATATATAATATATTATATTATATATATATATATTATTATATTTACTATATAAAGAATCTGACATATCGCTTCATATTTGGATTATTTACTTTAACATTGACTCTAAATGGCAGACTGACAACTCACACTTATATGATAAGCGGTGATGATTTGACTTTGCAATCGTCAACTTTCCTTTTCTAGTAGTAATATACCAACTTCCTGCTTATGGTGTGTATCTCCAGTTGATTCGATACGCAAGAGCATGCTTATGCGTATGCGGACTTTTTAAAGCGACGGCACTACTAACAAAAAGTTGATGCTGCAGGGTTTATAAACGATCTCGTTTAAAGTTCATCATTTCGGCAAATTCTACGGTCGCTATAATCTTGTTTGCGATTACAATTCACTAAGTCATATGTTGATGATTTGTTTTCATACCCTTTGTTAGACCTGTCTATTTCCTACTAGATTTTGACTACGAGCTAATCCCGTTTAACTTTATTGACTAAGGGCTCACGGCGGTGTGACCGGTCAGCAGATGATGCTACTCCTCCATGGCACCTGAATCTACTTCGCTTTGTCGGAGGTCCGTGTTGCCTACACATCGATTTTGGGTACTACTGTTTTTTTGGATTATGATTACGGTTTGACACAATGTTAACTTCGCCTTTTTGTATATATATATATTATATATATATTATATATATATAATATATAAAAATAGCAACAAAACAAATTTTACGTAAAACCCATAACTTGCAATTTGATTTGTTAATCTTCTGAAATATTCCGCTACCGAAGAGAGCGATCATCTTTATGATTTTCAGAATTCATTATATACATCTAATGACAATTTTACAGCCTTTATCATATTTTCATGAGGACATCCTGTAGTATGAGAAACAAAAGTAATTGAAATGTATTTGAAAATGCATGATAATTTTGGAATGTATTTAAATACTTTCAATAACTTGTAACTGAAAGCAAACTCAATTACAAAAAAATACTTTTAAAATGTATACAATTACAGTTAATTACAATTACGCATTACAATTACCCTACTCCTGCTGTCAACCCCCGTTTTACCGTATATATAGATTAGCGCAATAGGTTTTCACATATTTTTTTTTCAATATTTGACTTATTCAGCATGTTCACATTCTCTATATGCATGGACTTGTATACACGCACGCGTACATGGGTGCTGTGCGTAAGATTCGCAAATTCTACGGTCGCTATAATGACCTTGTTTGCGATTACAAATTATCACTAAATCATATGTTGACTGATTTCTTTCATACCCTTTGTTAGACTGTCATTTTCATACTAGATTTGACGACGGGTAACCCCGTTTACTTTGTTTCGACTACAGGCTCACGGCGGGTGTGACCGGTCAGCAGAGGATGCTTACTCCTCCATGGCACCTGATCATGCCTTCGCTTTCGTCGAAGGTCCGTGTTGCCCTACACTCGATTTTGTATGTGTTTTTTGGGACTATGATTACGTTTGATACTTTGTTACTTCGCCATTTTATATGTATTCCTACGCCGCATGACGAAATCAAGATGATGAAATTCCCAATCAATCGATATTAAAAAAAATATCGATGGAGGTGAAACTGATGTTGATAATTTCT